>VBVQ01000421.1:0-60318 GCA_011636635.1 Tetramorium simillimum | reverse complement strand
TATATATATATATATAATATATATATATATATATTATATATATATATATATTGCTTCGGCGATATTGAAAATATTTTAAGAAATCTGTCACGCTGGAAAATTTACCGTCCGATAAAGTCGCGCGGATTTAACAACATCGGTCGGGATTATTCGATGAAGTAAAATGTTTCATCCAAACTAGTTTCATTCGTGAATCATCAGTGGCGGATCAAAGAAAAATCGCTATTTTTTTTTATAGGGCACTGTTTTTTTCTGTTTATCGACTGAATTTCTTCTTCTTCTTCTTTTTTTTTTTCAAGTAAAAATTTAATGAGAGTCTGTGAGACTTTTATGAAGTAAAATTAAATTTTTCAGTTACGCGCGTAATTCAGAAGGAGATACCTATAGAGAGGGAAACATTTCGTCGAATTTAGGTGCTCAATTTGTGGGTAGATCTGGCTTATTGGTCTTGCGTTCGCCTAAACTTCCCATGCAAGGAGATCCCTCGTACACAGCGAATAAATCCGCCATCGTATACGGAACGGTTGCTACACGTCGAGTCACATTCTGCGGGTACGACACAAATTCCTTTTCCCGAGTATAGCGCCGTTGAGGGAAATCCCGGGTAAATAGAGTGCCACTGACCGTTGTAAAAGACCCGCACATTTTGTATACGAGAAGTCAGAAATGGTGGCAACAACGTCTTCGATCTCGACTCGCTTTCAATTCGGATAATCGTTGTTTCTTGGAATTTACATGTAATTCTGTCCTCTCCTTCTCCTTCTTATGAATAATAAATATATTCCGATCGGAATTACAGCTAAAGGTGTTTATTCACAAGTCTATCGCATTGATCGGAATACACTCTATTAAAATACGAAATCTACACAACATACACAGACAGAATTTCTTAAATCGCAATTTTCAGTTTTCGCGATTTAATTAATCGTTCTTAGGAAAAAACAAATAATTAATCTTCTCAAAATTGGCCTTGTAAATATCGAATTTAAATTTATGGTCTCGTAGGTCCAGGCGATAAAACAATCCCACTTACGTGGACAAAGTATACGCGAGATACATATTGCCTTCGTTGTTTCTAACGATGCCTCGCTTTTGTCGTTATACAAATAACAGTAATCTCATTCCCTGTTATTACAGTTGGATTGCGGTATACTTGTGCTTATTGGATCTGTTTACAGTAAAGACCTCCGAATGCGGTAAACGCACGTTTAGCGCGCCGAGAATACATACGTGTGTACACGTCCCGGAGGTATCTCGTGGAATCTCGCGAACGGTGGTTGGCGAAATATTTCTCCGCGAGGTAGGTAGATAGGTAGGTAGGTATCAAAGAATTCCTTACGACTGAGTAACGCTCGATTCAAGGGGGGAAAGGGGGGGGGGAGAGAGAGGATGCACTGTCGACGCGGGTGCGCGCGAACTGAGCCGCATGGGGGGCAGACCACGTTACAGTGTACTGCACGTTACACGCCGAAAGATATTGCGGCAGCCGCCGCGCACTGAGGGGACATCAAGATACGGATTCCGCGGCAGCCCCCGTAGCGAGAGCGTTTTCCAGACGATGGACGTCAAACGAAATCGGGCTGCGTGAATGCGTTTGATCTCTGCTGGTTTCAGACACAACTTGCCACCACCGACTTCTGTCGGGTGTTTTTGTTTCCCGGAATTCTTCCGGTTCTTTGTCGATACTCACTTTGTCGTGGCGTTGCCTTACACCTTACTTTCCCACATTCTTCCTATCTTCGTTTATTTAACGCTCTTGAGAAAGTGATGGAAATTATTAAGGGTATCGTGACTTTCCAGTGTCTGATACTAATAATTTTTGGGTTCTGACACGAACAGGCATGTAAGCGGAAATTAAACAAATGTATCTCCTTATATTCTTGTACAGAATACATAATCTTGTAAGATTGATTGATAATTAATTCTACTTCTTTGATGATTGAAGTCTTGATATTTAATTATTCTAAATATCTATTTTTATAGAAATTGCTACTATTCACTTGGTATTACGAGTAATTATATCTAAAATAATAATTAATGATAAGATTATTCACATTAATATGCATAAACATGAAAAGTTTATAAAATTAATCTTCTGAAGAAATTCTTCATTCTGACAGTGTATTCTTGATTCAGTCTTTCTTATAATTATGATTAGAATGATTTGTTGTTAAAGATATGCAAGAAATTAATTTAATAAATGTTAACATAAGTGACAATAGAATGTCTATTTTCTTAATACGCTATGTTAAATATTTATAATACATATATTCTGACTATTCTAATTAAAAGCAGCATATTTTCATAAAGATTGACTGACGTGTCTGTATCATATTATTCAAACGTTGTTAGAAATTTTAATACGTCGATATTCGGATATCCGGTATATTTCAAATATAAAAGTTAGATACGTCGAACATTTTCGTTTTAATCGTATAATAAAAACGTCATATATCATTGACAAAGCTAATATATTTCCCTGATTATATTACTTAACACCGTTTATTTAAGCTATCTTTATTCTTATAAGAATAATTTTTCTTATATTACGAGATATTGTCAGAAAGTAAAGATATAAAATCTAGAAAATATTTGTAAAGCATTTTATTTTGAATTGACTTATAATATCTTTATTTATTTTTTTACATCTTTATTTTTTTCAACATAATCACTTTGGACTTCGATGTACTTGGTGAATTTGAAAACTAGTTTCTTGATTCCAACGTTACAGAAGTACACCTGTGGTTACTCTTAAATATTCTATTTTTTCTTATAACGATTTGCTGTATTGTTTATCGATCAGCTTCTTTCTGTTTATGGTAAAAACGTTATGAATAAGGAAAATGTGATAAAATGGTATCACGAATTTAAAACGACAAGAAGTGACGTTTATAATAAAAAAAAGGAAAGCTTTTTATTGTCACTTATAAACTCATTCAAAAAATTAAAAAAGAATTTCGTGCTGATTGACGTTTAATGGTGAATGAATTTCGTGAACAACAGAGTAGATTAGTTGAAAGAGAATAGAGTAATTTAAAAAGTCAACGAGAGAAATCTCAAAATAAAAATGATTTACAAATATTTTCTGAACTGTGTGTCTTTACTTTTTGAATATAATTCGTGGATAAAAAATAGTTTTAAAATTATTTAAGAAAAGTAATCAATATCCAACAAATTTCGAGATTAGAAAAATTTAGTATAACCTTTAGTTGTATAGGGGAGGGTTTTAAAAAATTCGATATTTAGTAAAACGCATTTTTTCATAATGAAACACAAATTTAACCTAATTAAATTAAGAAAATATTTGAGTTCTCAATGTAAAAGATATAAATTGATTTTTTTACATTAGAGTCTCTCAAAACCCCACTTATGGTATAAAAATAGCGCGACTACTGAGGAGTTAAGAAATACTTTTATATATTTTATAATATTATGAAATACTTTTCTCGACATTGATCAATCCTTTATCGGCACTTGGTAGACACTTTCATGGTGCTTATTTTATTATGATGTACTGTTATTTCTGCCGGCGTAAAGTAATTCCGCGTAATTGAGGTCTTAAATTCTTATATTCTTTATTGTTGACGATTCTGGTGTTAGGTCGGCAGCTATTCTTACGCGCTTTCTTGCGCACGGACGAGACGCGTCGCCGGTAAAAGTATCTTCCGAAGGGGCAGGCATCAAACAACCCCCTACTGCCGGAATCGTCGCCGGCATTGCGCTCGCGCAGGCTTGAGCGCGCGTGTCCGTGTTCATCGTGCGGTATATACGCGATGTGGAGCAGTAGCACCGGCACCACCATCAGCACCAGCCAGCATTCAGCAGCAGTAGCCGCGACGTGGCTGAAGGGGTTTTTCGGGATGCCGACGTGTTAAAAGTTCGTCGTGGAGTGCCGTGTTGATCGTCGTCAGCCGGTCCGCGTTATTTTCGAGAAGTGCCTGGTGCGGGTGCTTCGCGCTTCACCCCGACGAAAAAACTGGCCTGATTCAACGTAGTGGACGAACTTTCCTCGAAGTCCTCGCCGGGCGCATTGAGATTTGGGGCTCGGGGAGATTCTGTATCTCATACTCGGAGGTGCGCGATTTTCTCGATTCTTCTTCTCCGAAGGAGATCCGACGAAGGATCTTGTCGTAGTTCGCGCGTGATCAGCCGGGACAAGTTGCAGCACGAGTTTTTGCTTTCGTCGTTCTTGTTCTCCGGAACGATTGTCGCTCCGAAGGCAAAAAGAAGTTCGGGATCGGTTCATTGGTCGGGTATGTTCTCGTGTTACACGTCGGGCAACGTGTGCGAGGAAGATTGGAGGACTTGAAAACTGACGGCGAGAGGGTTGACAGATCACGTGATCTCAAAGTTTCCTTGACGGACGTTCGATTCCGAATTCGCAGTCTTGATTAACGCGTTCGCGCGCTAATATATCAGTGATTTTGCAGTTACAGTGATAGAAATTTCTCACAATTTTGGCGATTAACCGAAAACATATTTGAAAGTTGCTTATTTATTAGCCTCTTTTCGCGATTTTATATATAACGCTTAAAAAATTAAATCTATTATTCTGAAAATAATACTTGTTCGTTTTTTTTAAGTTTTGATATATTTACTGTGAGATGTTATAAAAATTTCGCTCAATAAATTTTTTTACAACGCTTACACAATTACTATTTTAATATTATTTTATCTAAAAGTAAGTTTATACACGAGAACCAGAGCAGGTTTTATTGTTATTTTAGCAATTTCAAATCTTGGACCTGTATCGCTTTCGGAATAATTCATTCAATCGCCGGTAACTTCAATGACTTATTGATTTATTGAGCGTCGTTCAATCCGGTTTGACTTGATTTCGTAATATTATTGTTCCGTCAGTTCAATATTTTCTATTCTCAATATTCAAAAATAATAGATAATACTTTACATCACTACGTTATCGCGATAATGACGCTTAATACACATAATTCTCGGGCGATAAAAGAAACATGTGTTCTCCTTTTGGCATTGATTAACGATTCAGCACCCGTTTGGCTCAAGCGTGAATTCGTACGAAATCTAGCGGCGTGCGGATCGTTCGATAGATTTATGACGTACATTGACGATCGTTTGCTCGGCGACCGCTTGTCCCGGAAGTATAATATTTCCGAATCGATCGTACGTCGCCGATCAGAAGCCACGAATAATCGTGTTGTCACCGGCGTGTACCGTACGCGTGATTACACCGATAAATCTTTGCTGCTTGGTATAAAGGGCAGAAGCAGAGATATTCTCCTATTCAAGAGAAGCGACAAAATTTAAATATTTCCGATAGATCCACACACAAGAATATTATTAAATATTAGCTAAACATGACATGGTGATAGTGATAATTAAAACATCATTTTTAACATGACAGTTAAAATAGTTTTATCAATTGTTGCACACATTCTTTTATCATTTATCTTCGACTGAATAAAATATGATTACATTAATTTTTTCTTTTTTAAATTATAAAAGAAAGATGATTTATTTCTTATTCCTGTTACACGGATTTTGATGGAAAATATTTTGGAAATATTTCTCTTTCTTTAAAAAATGTACGTATAAATTTCTCAAATAAAATAAATATATTAAGCTCTTTCTACCAAGTAACGAAGAAATCACGCGGCCGCACCGTCGAAGCTATTGGCGCTAATCACTCATTCTGTCCGAAACCCGTCGCCGTCCGTAAACATAATTGAAAAATACCAGAGAGCAAAATAACGCACGAGTGCTTCAGTAGCGATCCATTCTGGCACGGTGGAAACAACGGTGATTTTGTAATTCGATGAGAGGACCGTCGCAAGTGCAGTGAAACAAATGTTTTATGGACATCCGGACATCGCACTGGTAGCATCGTCGACTTGTCGATAGTTGCGGCGCGGTCAAAGGTGATTCAAAGATCGTCGACGATATGTCCTCGGAAATCCACGGACTTCCGTGAAAAAGTACGTATTATCTTTCGAGGGATATACGGGGTTAACGTATCGGCGATTTGGAGCTGCGACCGGAAAGAGTTATAGACCAATCCGATCGTGTAATTCGAAAGTGCCTATTTATTAAATTTAGTCGAGCGTTATGGAGCACCATTGCCGGTTACTATATTCCCTTCCGTTCGTTCGATTACTACCTTCCGGCCTTGCTTGGCGCAGCTACTTTTAGTTTTGGGAGGGTGTTCAGTCAAAGTGTCACGATTAAATAACTTACAATGTTCTTACTCTCTAATGCACGATGATAAGTTAACAAGATTAATGTGTACACATTATATATAATACAATTTATCATTATTTTATTTTAATTACATCATACCGTTTTATTATTAATGTACCAATTAATGGATTAATTAGAATGATTACTTCGACGCTCAGTCATTAAAATCAGACATATCGGATTCGACATATTTATTTTGATTTATCATTCTTCAAAAATTCCGTTAAGCTAATAGTTCGAGAATGGTGACGTAACATCATCGATCTTCTCATTTCATTCACGTTTTCTGTCTTTCTCTTTCTCCTGATACCGTCCTGTCTTTCCCTCAATGATTTCGAACGGTCCTCGTTGGTACTCGGACGAGTACTTCGGTGCTCGAGTCGAAGAGCTCTTACAGTTACAAAAACATATGTGTTGGCGATCGAGTAGTGTACTCTTGCATTTCCTTCGTTACTGCAAAGTAAGCACACATTATCGCGCTTTTGCGTGATGCGCTCTTCAATTCTGAATATGTTACGTCTACAGTAGTACTATTCGTTTGAAAACACGCCCACGGTCGTCGAGTTTCCGTAATCTCGAGATCCTGTTTGTCGCGGTGTACACAAACCCCGTTAGTAACTGCAACTTTCCTCGTTAAGAAATGCTGATCTGAATGAGCTCATTCTTACGGTTGTTCGCTGTATTCGGAAGAAACTCCCGTGAAAGAGTTTCATCTCCTCTTTGCAGTTTCTTTTTTTTTTTTCTTATGCTTTTCTTATCGTTTTTCCACCTTTCTCGTCCTCGCCGCCTTAACGTGGTCTGTAGCCGCCGCTCGACGCCGGTAGTTAAAAACTTTTAATAATAGATAAATGAGCTGAGCTGCGATTGTCCTCGAGACTTATTCGAGGTGCTACCGAGTTCCCAATGATTTTTGTGGGAAAATTCGAGAAAAAGATACAATCCTGTGGCGAAGCTGTAGATGTTCTACTTAATGGAAAGAATAATGTTATATATGCTACGAAGATCGCCTCGTTGTGCAAAGAAAGATTTATGTCTACAGAAATATAATGATACTAAGAAATTGAATATTTCTTTTGACATTTTTCTCTCATCTCGTTCTTGCTTTATCAAACAGTTTGATTTTATCTGATGTCCAACGATTTCTCGGACTTGAGCAATCAATGTCAAACTTCTAAATTTATCGGCATTGTGAAATTGAAGGAGAGAAAGTGATAGTGTTTTTTAATTTTACTGCATAATACGTCGTACCTCGTAATCGTGCGTACGTACCGGCATAGTGATAATTGTGTGTGTGGCTATACAGATGCATGTACGCCAGAGCGTGGTTCGTGGATCGCGTGTCAGCAATTATCCGAGGCTACAAAACGATACCGGGAATACGTGCCGGGCTGCTTTTCAACCTGTTCACTTCCGGAATGCAATTACAAATGTTTTGTCGCGCTCTGCGCGCGGCGCGTTTGCGTTTACGATTTGTCGTAGTTTTGCGCGGAGATCCGCGGCGCCGTCGTGGGACGGGATCTCGCAGCGAGATGCTGATATCGAGAACACAACCGAGCACGCAATTATACGTCCCCTTGCCCATAACCGAGAATTTATGATTAGACCCGAGACATCGTTATGTTTTCCCCGAATGCGCGTTTCGCGCGCACCAACGCTCAATACCGCTAAAATTTCAGAAATTAATTCGATAATTAAATCTAGATTTGTTTGCGAGATAATCATTTGATATATAACGTGAAGTTTTATATTTCGCGATATTCCGTTGTGTTAGACTTTAACAGAAATTTCAATATAATTTCAGATATATGCATAAAAATATCGAGAATTTCGTCTTTTATGTAAGACAAATATCTCAGAGATATTAAACTGAGAATAATACAAAGATAAAAAATTGTAAATTGTATTTAAAAAACGATAAAGTCTTTAATAAGGTCTTTAAGGCAAATTGATGCATTATATACGATATGCTTTAAGATACAGTCAATCTTGTTATAAGTTTGCAGCTAAAACGACAACACTTTCAAAATTACGTAACACTTTATTAACCAGTTGACATTACCTGTCAGGTATCGTTTCGCTTAAATCGTGCGATTTAACGAGATTTATCGCATCAGTGATGGCGCTCCTTTAACTTTATCGGGGGGTTTATTTTCTGCAGCCGCGTTTATTGCGAGTCAGTTCTCGACAGACGTTCATCGAAAGATCGGACTTTCCTCACCTCGCAAACTTTCAATCGATTCGGCACCGTTCTTACTCCTTCCACTCTACAACTATATAAAAATGGCGATAATCATACAAATTTTGGTAACTTTTTAATTATTAGAATGCAAAAGTTTACTGATTGAAATATCGATTTATCTACCTATAAAATATGCTGTATATAATGTGTTACATTCTACTTTTATCTACAATATTTTGATAAATTTTGAATCTCTAGATATTTCCTTTATACAAATTGAATGGAACACGATCGTTTTCGTTGCTAAATATAATATTATCTTCAAAAATGTTTAAGTTTTAAACGTTAGAAGAATACTAGCTGTATCCTGTACATATAAGAAATTGTTGTCTCGTTGTTGGTGTATAAAGCAGCCAACTGAAGTTTGATATCGCGTCTGTTCTACTTTTTCATCGATTATATCATAGTCGCTAATCGCCAGAAGACAAAAAAAAGACGCTTCGATGGACGAGTATACCAAGTTGGATATTGGCGATCGTCCGCGTCGTATAGCAAGAAGTCGTTGTAAACGTTTCTTCTGCCCAAGTTGTTTTTCTCACCCGTGCTTTTATGACGATGGATAATAAAAGTAATGTTCGTCATAAAGAAAATAGAGACGTCGTCCTGTATCGAACGTTGCGGGTTTGCTGCGGCCGGAGCTGTCTTTCGGCTCACGGAGGCAATTGTGTCGATGTTTTCGGGTGCTTTTATGTTTACGATATATGAGTTAATTATGTTATTAAGGTCGCTCGCTAAACACCTAATGTACGTTGGAAACGATGGAAAAATCTATCGCTGTAATAGTGTAATAACAAAGTATAATCCGTACACGGCAGATATTTTAGCATTTTATACGTTATAAATTTTATACATCTTCTTTATTACTAATATTCTTGATTGATTTGTATTTCTTTCCTTTTCTTTCCCGTATATATCGTTTTGCACGTAGAATATGAATATAACATTGTTCGATTATCAATGCCATAAATTAATTATCATAATTGGAAGTCATTCATGAAAATCACACTAACCTTGATTTGAGTTTGAATTAATTTATATGTATATATAGTGTTTCCGAAATACTCTGAATATTCGTGTATAAAAGACGTGAATAAGTATCAACACTTTTCTGGTTTGATTTTAGTTTTCGACTAATGAAACAAGTTCGTTTATCCCGAAATCTGTTATCGTGAAAAACAAGGGTACAGAAATTTTAGTTTGAAAAATTAAGAATCACGGCGATGGGCGTTAATTGATTAAAATGGAGCGTGATTTAAGTCGACGGGCTGACTGCGTCGGCATTCGGCGGACGTTACAGTCTCGCAAAAATTTAACTACTTTTGACGTCGCGTGTTTACTCCTCACAGTTTTTGGCGTTGCTTCGGCAAAACAAGCCGTCATCCGATTTACGCTTATCGGCGACAGATCCGACAAATTCGGAGCGTGCCGCACCATCACGGCGCAATGGGATTGCAGACGCATATAACGGAAGCGGTGGTGGAAGCGCTGGGTCAGGCTAGACGAAGGAGGCGGCAGTGGAAACGGACGTGGGTGGTATGGCGGAAGCACCGCGAGCGGCAGATTTCCCGGATTGGTCTGACGTTTAATGAACGCCGGCAGACGTTTTGATTTAGGGGATAGTTTCATTCCGAAGCGGGGCACAATAACCGCCAATTTGTAAATCGCCTCGTAAATCTCGACCGTCGCGGCCGGGAGCGACGCAACGGCGCGTCGCGCCGCGACGAATCTCGACTTGTACTACTAACCGAGAGCATCCAGCCCAATTGCATTAAACTATCGACGCGTCGTTAAAAGAGATCAACTGACATTACAACAATTGTAAACAGTAGCGCGACAGCTTTATAATGATTGTTATAGCGCTGGGGCAATAGTGCGATTGATGGCATCGTTTTTGGAAATTGGTTAAATTTCTAATTGGTCCAATTACCAAACGGTGCCATATCAATATGTGCTGTCTCAGCGCTATAATAATCATTATTAGCGCCCAAATGTACATAGAGTGCTGCTGTAATAATAATTAATGATATATTAGGAATTGATATCAAGATTCATAATTAGTTTAATTTTTGCTATAATGTTTTAAAATAAAAATGACAAAATTAAAATGACGATAATGTTCTGCAGGAAGAAAAATGAAGATTTTTTATAGCATGAATTTCTTGAAAATAAGAATATATTAAATATACAATTATATTTGTATATTTTTTTTATATTATATACTTGTAATTAGCATTTTATATAATTTTATGTAGCTAATAATAGCAATGTATAGTTAAAGTAGTAGGAAGAAGATACTTTTTCCCTGCTAAAAGAATTAATATTAAAATTTCCTTTTGACTTCGGTATGCATCTCATAACTATTCGGCATTCGGTCTCTCGGATGCTCGTTTCTCGAGCGTAAACATAGCTGTGTATGCCTTCAAAGTTTAGCATGCACTAACTGCGGTCTTCACCGAGTAGACGTGACATAACACGAAGATACCTAAACTACGTGACTCCTTGCGTGACACGCTTATGTATTTGCATATAATCAAGGTGTCGGAAATCTCAACATTTGGCAACTGCATACATTCTTCGTTGGCATTTTTCGAGGGATATACAAAGTTGTGATATCAAAATCAATTTTTGTTGAAATAAAATTGTGAATTCGTAAATGATTCGCAAGTAACATTTTAATAATTCATGAAAACTTATTTTTATATATTTTTATCATATTCTCTTTATATATTTTTTTTATATTTTGTATTTTTTTGGGGACATCAATCATTATATTTAATTTATCTCTTCATGATTTTTTTAGACTATATTTAATATTTTTTAATTATCAACGATCATATTGTTCTATATTACTGCAAATAGAAGAAACAGCACCAGCGGAGAACCGCCTGGAGCTATCCATGCAAAGCATTTTTCCATGAGCCTGTCACGAACAAGTTTACGAGAAAAATAGATAAAGGAACGCGAGCGTTACTATAACGGTGTTACGTAACTGAGTTTGCTAATTATGGAGCGAGCGCGATAGTAGAAGTGAATTCAGGGTTGTGGCGACGCAGGCCATTTTACTCGAGTATCAACGTAGCATCGTTATGGAAATCCCTGTTATATATCTAGTAAAACTCGTGATAACATTATGAATTGCGCATTACGCGCGTAATATTAGAAGGCTCTTTGCACTTTAAATATCCGTATAATGGTCTGTAAAAACTTTTGTTGCGTTACGAGCTTTATCTAGAAGATATCTAATAATATTAAAAAGAGAAAACGAGGTAGGTTGGTGTTAAAAACATCTTTACTAAAGCAAAATCAAATTATGAAATTCCTGATTATAAGAAGTGATAGATATGAAATCTGCTGCACGTGTAGAAATATACATATAGTACGGTAGATAGTACATCGTTCTTTATATGTCGGGACATATATTAAATGAAAAGCCTGGCACGCGTATAGATTTAAATAAAAAGTACTCTCATCACTCAGAGTCTTTATTTATCTGTATTTTGAATAACGTTCTATGTGCATGCATCTCTATATATAAAACTATGTATATGTACTGCTATGTACTGTCGAGCTTATAGTGACACGATATGTCAAATAATTACTTGAATCAACTTTAGTTAATATAATCTTCGTACTCGGTAATCACTGAAGCGTACCGACATCGAGTACGAATCTGGATCATAAATAGCAGCTGCGTCTTATCAAACGATGTTTCACATATTTCAAGTCGATAAGTCTGATTAACATTGGACGTTCGTTAATTACTGCATCCCTGTGTATTACACTGACTTAGTCATGCGTTAATGATTTTACGGTTGTGTGCGTTTCCGACCAATCGGCATATTGCAACATTGCAATATGCATTTGGTCGTGTACATTATACTGGATTGACGTGTACATATGTTCCTCGTGGTCGTGTATTGTACTAGATTTATATCGTACCTTTAATGATAGAATAGGGTTATTTGCTGAAGACCACTAATAATCTGTACCACTAATTATCTATGATCTCACGGATACGGGTAACGTGTAACAACCGTGTGTAAATGATATTATTAATGAGCAATACACCTCGTTGCTTGTCGCTTTTATGCATATTTTATGCTTTTCTTGATTTTACTTTGATTGATTGAAAAATAATCTAAATGAATTTAAGAATATTGTAATATTTGTAAAAAATATTTGACAAAAGTTTGATAATTAATTATTTGGTTTTTTTTTTGTTGTTACAGATTAGTTTCGGAACTCAAAGTGACTATCGACAGAAAAATGGCGGACCGACAAAGAAGAAGTCGATACCTGACCATCAGTATACTGCATATTATCACAATAATGTGCCAAGGTACGTGAATTATATTCCAGCATGCTTAATAATATTCGAATTTAAATTTGAGACATTTTCGGACATCCATAGAGGTAATAATACAATATGTGCTACGATATAACACGATTAAATCTGCCATGGGGCATAAATGCTCGAATATATCTATATGCTCCTAGTGAATTTAATTCTCCGATTTACAATATTTGCACAGTGACAAATATTACAAATTTAGTTCGTATTTATGTTTCGATCTCTATATGAATATCGAAATATCACATCCGGATTTGTACGTAATGCAGAACTGGCATTATTTTTCATATTTGCAGTTAACTTACATGAGACTTTACTCTCGGCAATTATGCATTGTTAGATAAATTAGATAATTTAATTAGCTGGAGGGTCTAATACGTAATGTCGAAACGTTATTATTGCTCGATAAGGCACGATTGTATTACAATTAGAATTGTAACGGTAATTCATAACACTCACGAAGCTACGCGGAACAGCATGCGTGTACTAATTACATGGATTTGTCACGTATGAACAGTGAAAGGCGATTATTGCAGCATCTGCTAGAATTACAAAATTATAGGATAGTACTACGCACCATTGTTTCCTAGATCCTAGGTTGTTTATTACGATCATTAATTACGAAAATTTGACGTTTCCGTCACGACTTTTAGTTAAACTACATTTTTGTATTATATACCAATGTATGCTACTCTTTGATCCTAAATTAATTGAAAAATCTCGTTACGCAAAGTACGAGCGCGAAGTTGCAAATAGTTTTACAAGTTATAACGTGAAATCTTCATTTTACATTTTACCATATTTAAATTTATCAGTGCAACATCATCGACATTTTGATTCGATACGACATATCGTCTCAAGTTAAAAATGTGAATAGAATATCTATTTAACAAAATCGTATGCTTTCCAAGCTAATGCACATTGCGCACTTTCAATCCGGCGTTAATCAATCTTCCGCTCAGCATGCAATATCTCGCCGCGTTATCGCTTCTTGCTCAATAGAAGGAAAGTTGAGGATATCTTCGAATCTTCCTTTAGAAGCTTAATTATCGCTAAATAATAAGCTAGTCTCTTCCACGCCTTCTCTAATAAGACATATAAAAGAGCCCCGGGAGTAAACTTTGCTTTGCTTTAGTGGCTATTCTCTAAGTTTTAAACGATTTGACGCAACAATATCTACTTTACTCCGATGGTAACGCTTGGTCGGAGGAGATGAAAGAAGGAATGACTAAAAATGAGGAAATGAGATAGAGCGAAGAAAGGCATGAAATAAAAAGCCCCTGAGATATAAAACAGAAAAGAAAGAAAGAGAGAGAGAAGCTAAGAATAATAAAATCGCTTTGGGTTCCGTGTCTTACAAAAGCTGGCGGCGAATATCTGTGTTAAATTGGATCTACACCTGCTGACATAACTTTGTAATATTCTAATTAAGACTACAACGTTCCTGTAATGAGTTTCACGGCACTATTCTTTGCCTTCTGCCTGCTCTTACAATATACATTATACCGCAGATGCATAAAAATAATTATTTTTTTTTATATTTCCATACATGCCATGTGTATCAAAGTGGATAAGTTACAATACTGAGGGTGTGATGAATATAAAATTTGATTTTCTCTAAAATTCTGACGTTCGGTTGAGTAACGCAGCTAGGTGCAATCAATTAAAATTATACGATGGGGCATTCGAATGATGTACGACATTCACTAGTTTCGTAATTACTAATTCCTGATTTCACGATTAAAGGGTTTCTGCTGTTCTGCAGTTGCATGATGTATTGCACGACGGTGTTCCATCAATCTCAAGATGAATGAGACGTAATTTTTTTCGTACGACAACAATTTTGTGATTTCCGTTCCCGATACATTGAGTCCGACATTACTGAGATTTCGTATGTATTTTTTACAATAACCGAAAAAAAAATTTTTACTTGTACCATTGCAAGTTTCTATTGACAGTTACGATCTAATTACCTTTATGTAAAGTTGCATAATTCATTATGTTCCACTTTGAGCGGATATGCCAGAAATGTCACGCTCTGTTTTGCTTGTCCGTTTTTGGATCAATATGAACATTTAAGTATTTTATTCGGGATTTGGACTAGGTTGTGAATTTATTCTTCGGTCCCGAACAGATATCGTAATTTATTGGTATTGTAACGCGGATCGGATTTGTTTGTATGTTGGGATAATTTACCTCATAATCAGTGAGAAAATGTTCCGGGTTATGCTAATACAGTTTCTAGGTAGTTTCTAGATTTTATAATTTAGATGAGATAAAGATAAGAGGAAGAGAATCTTGATTTAAACTTGCTTTATTTAAAATCTGATTTATTTAAATTGAACGTATTTACTCAACCCCCTCGTTTCTTCATCCGTTTATCAATTGAGACGACCGTAAGTGAATTTTGTAATCGCTACATCAGTTGACAGTGACGAACCAATCCGCTACGCTTCTCGGCAACGAAGAGGCCAAACTTGTTTTCGAAAATGCTTAGTGAAAAATTCAGATTTTCTGGAAATAACTTTGTAGTCGCTACACTCAGCGACAAAAACTAATTTGCTACACTACTTGGCGAAAAGACCAAGTTCATTTCCAAAAATGGCAAATGAATATTATTACTTATTACGGATAATATAATTTAATAATTTGAATCAAGTATTAAAAACTCTGTTATTACTCAAAATACGAATTATTTTTATTTTGCAAACGAGTTTACAACCACGAGTACAAGTCGGAGTTGGATTGCCGAAAGAGTTAGAGTTATGCTTGCGCCCACAGAGTAAAGTTAAAGTCAAGTCCGAGCAACGAATAATCAGATTCGGTGATATGCTTATGAGAGATACGCGCGAGTTTGTAACTGAATATAACGATAAAATGTTAAGGTATAAATCCTATTCGTCGTGGTACAAAATACTCATTAGAAGTTGTTGAAAAAATGGCGATGATATGCTTATTAGAAATGATCAGGGAACTCTCTATAGTGGTTTTCTCTATTTATACTGACAATGAGTTGGTCAGAATTGCCCGCGCGAGATTCTCGCCATCTCGTATGTGGTTTTCGAAGGACGAAGGACGAAGGACTTATCTTAAAGAAAAATCTAAGCCTAGCTGGTAACAGCCATCTCTTCGTATCGGAGGATGTAAGATAAACTAAGATAAAAGTTGTAAACTGTAAGATAAACTAAGATCTCTACTGCATTCTACTGCATTCTGTTGCGTTCTATTGCTTTCTTTCGAACAAAATTCGTCGCGTAAAATATTTAGAATTTTATCGGTAGGTACGTGATAGAAACAACGATAGCGACAGCTCAGCATTACATTAATTTTCTTATTTCTATTTTCTTTATTTCTCAATATTTTAAATATTATTATTAAATATATAATATTTAAAAAAGTAAAATAATGAATTAACAATACTAAATTAATATACATAAATAATGTTTCAATCAGACTAAAAATAAATTCTTAAAAGAATAATTCTTTTAAATGAAGTAATTAATATCAATTTTGAATTGAACTGACGTTGAAAAAAGAAGATATGCAAATAATTATCAATAATTTACCAATTAATTTGTATACAATGATTTATAAATGTTTCAAAATGATGGATTTATAGAATTACATCGTCGATGATATTTCGTGCGATTTATTTATTTATTATTATAGAATAGAAATGAAGGAAAATAAGAATTATAAATTATCCTGTCAAAATTAAGGTTTTCGCGATATTACGGACATAAACTTGTTAGCGACGCTTGAATTCGAATAAATCAAGTGTTAAATTGAGTTTCAAACTGTTGGCTTAGATGTAATGTTGGGCTAGAGATATTATTACTCGAAAACTTAATTTTGACAGGAGAATTTGCTTCAATCAGATTGAAATATCGTTGCTTTGATGCGTTTACCAAATCCTTAATTAATTACCACTTGCCGTAGTAACTATGCGATACGATGCTGTTTAATATCTTCTAGTACTTGTGCCCACGTTGAGAGAGTAATAACCACGACACACGGAGCAGCCTTCGCTGCTGACTCGATTGTCGCTGTGCGAATGATAACTCGATGCGTGGTAGCCTTACGTCTTATAATTAGCGCGTCCCGTCATCAAAGGTTATGCGACAATCTCACCGCCAGAAAATATCTAATTATTTCAAACTAATTATGTTCTAAATATTCCGGTTCTTTTTAAATTAATTATCACTACTTAATTGATATAACATGGTTTCTCACTATCCAAATTTCGATCTGGTGATTTGTATATTATTATAATCAGTATTATCGTACTATCAATTTAAAGATAATTTAAAGATAAATTACATTAAAATGAAAAGTTTGAACGCAACAGAAACAAACATCAAGACCAGACGACAGTTAATTTTATTTCTTTGAAATATTTAATGTATTATACACTGGATATTTCATTTTTCATATTAAAACGGTAAAACGATTACTTATATAACTTCTGTTTTCTATCGTTTCGAATTTTATTTCAGATAAATAAATCGCACGAAATTCAAACATCGTCAAAATTTAATAAATATTGTTTTAAAACGTTTAATTACGCGGAATATTTAATAATCGCTCATTGTAATAATTGTGAGATAAACCATTTAGATTTTTTTAATATTTATTGCAACTATTTCGAGAGATAATACGACTCGGAGCGGCTTTCGTTTTTATACTTATAATTCTTACATAAAAAAAACTTTTTTAATTAATCGTTATCTTAGGCGACGCTAATGTGCCCGCAAAACAAAGTGCGATAACAGTTAATGTACCTAATTACATTAAAACGCGAGAGAAAGAATATTCCGCATACATTAATTGTATAACACGTTCATATTTTGTGACTGTTTGGCACGCGGCCTTGGCAGGTGTTCTGATGACGCGTTAGTGTGTGTGCACGCGAGCGTTTATTGTATACATACATTGTCGCGCGACCTCCCCCGAGTCAGTACGTGATATGTAGTAGCGGCAGTCGCTTCGGACCCGCATTTTACATCACCGCGTTATCCATTCAATCGCGATTACTTTTTACGAACAATTAACAGCTATACGCCCGCGCGTTTAATTAGCTACTGCGATTAACGACTGTAAATGCGTCGGCTATTTATTTCGCGCTGCGTTCAGTTCACGGGATCGAAGGAGCCGGAACGATAAAAAGATGAAACTGTAAATTACTGTTTTACTTGTATCGCCAATCATGATTTCCTTTTAACGATTTTAATTCGAAATTCATTATACATATTTCGCAGTGCGCTTTAAATTTTTCACTGACTCAAACGTAATTTGTTCGTTACTTTCAAATTGGGAGAATTCGATGCACATCGATTATAGTTAATGTGCATCCCAATGTATTCGATTCGCACGGAATTGGTGTGTCAAGTGGAGCGGAATGTCAAGTGATTATAGAGAATCATAGAGCTTTTGGTACTTTTTTGTGTTACTTTTTTGTCGCAACCTATAACAGAAAAATGTGTGTTGTGATTACAGGGAGTGCCGTGCGATTATAATGTAGTGATAATTAAGAAGTGCGATCACAGACATAATTATTCGTGTTTCGCGAGTGTGCAAGTGCAAGTGAATCTGAGAGGAGGAGGAGACCTAGGAGGCATCGGGCGACGGCGGAGCAACCATGAGGTAAAGAAATTATTTTTCATTGTATTTGTCATTTGTATAATCAACCATTTATAATAATTTTATACGCGATAAACAATTATTTCGTTTAGATACTAATGACTCCATTGTAATAATTTAGTATTTCTGCTCTTTACAGTTCAACGTAATCGCAACTCCGTCACTGCGCATCGTATCGGTGAGTGATAAATTATTTTTATTTTATTAAAATAATAGATCTGTGGGTGCGAAAAAATTATATAAGATATATTTAATGTGTATACATCAAATTAAGTACGTAAGAAGTATAAATGAATACAACATGTGTAGACATCACAGAGATTTATTAAAAATATTCAATAACGTGAGATCTAATGACTATCTCCTCAAATAACGCAAAATATTGCGAAATGTCCCGCAAAAATGGTATAATATTTTAATAGTATCAGGTGTCACGAAAATATTTATTTCACTTTTTACGAAAATAGCACTGCATTCTCAGTTGATCTCTAATTTAACAGTGATCCATCCATCCGTGTTACAAAATAAAACTTCACTCAATACGTTTTTTTACATAAGAAAGATTCATACAGGATTGACGACTTTGGGTCACAGTTGCGGGTTGGAAGTTTTACTTTTGTTCATTTTCATATCGATTCACTTTTGTAAATTAATTACATAATACGTGTTTTGTTTGTCACTTTCCGTTTATAGCCAGAGAATAATATTTGCAATCGCGATATAGGCCATTACATTTTTTTATATTATTTATTACAAAAATACAATTACCAATTCCTATACCAAAAATGGTATAGGAATAGTTAAAATCAAATGCATGTAATTTTATTCCACTTTATAAATATAACAGTTTTCTATAAATTTTTTTATAAAGGTGACGCGTTTGTGGCGGTAATTATAACATCTATACATATGTCCGATACGCTTTACGCATTTTTTAATTGAAAATTCTTTCTGCTCCGATAAAATACTCAGAATATCTTTCTCACTACACTTGTTAAATAAACGTTTAATATTTCTCGATCTCTCTTCCCTTCACGTGGATGGAGAACGCACAGATAGAATTCGGGATTTTGAATTTTTACAATGAGTTTACGCTAAATTAACGATACGATGATCCTGGAGGTGCGAAAGCTCTTGGGATTTTGATATTGCGGTGACATCGCGCGTTATTCAGGATCGGCCTAAGCAATGCGTGTATAATTCGTCGGCAGCCGTCTATGGCAGCGAGCGCCGTAATTTCGTATAGCTTTGAGGCACTAATTTAAATACATATTAATACAACGCGTGTATGCAATATCCGCCTGGTGCGGCGCGGACACAGAGCAGCCACGGACGGCGGACTTTGCCGGCGTGAGAGCACGACTTTGCGTGCCAGCCAATCAACATGCCGGGCTATGCATACGAACGAACCTGTCGACGGCTTGTACATCGAATAAATTCGAATACGCCGTGCACTTGCGTTACGCGCAATAATGTCAGTTTAGCAGACTCTGAATGGAGCAATGAGACTGTGCAGAATAGCGTTGATAGTGCATGTTACAGTGCGAAATTTATCGCGAGATATCACTCATTTAGAGAACGTATTACTTATGTGCTTTTAGTCCAGTCCTCATACGCTTCTTTTACATTTATGTAACACAGATATAAACTCTTGCTTCCTGAGAATAATTTTATGAAATAATCTTGATTCAAGCTCTTTAAAAAAAAAAGAGTATAAATTCTTGATTTTTGAAGAAACAAAGAAATTGCATGAATTAAAATTTCCTAGAAGATATTATTCTGTATTGTTGGTTTAAAAGACTCGGTTGAAAGGAACTGCGAATTGAAAATTTGAAACATGTATTTTTCTTATATATTCTGAAGACATCTGTGCAGACTTGGTAAATAAGAAAATGCAATAATACGAAACTGCTTGAAATACGAAACTATGAAAAATAATTTATATGCTTGAAATATGCAATTAATAAAATGGTAATCAAAATTAGTAAAATGATAATCAATGTACCCAACATTTGTAGTTATATATATATTCTGAATACAATAACGTGGAAATCCTATAATAGATTATTGTCTTTTCATTATATTAAGATTTGACCCTTACCAATTTGAAACTATTGACTGAATAACGTAAACTACAAATAAGTGACAACTTGAAAGACTTTCAATTTATATAATGAAGTCTTTGCAAAGATTATAAATGCTAAAGTTCATATGATAACTTCTATGATAAGATAACTTAAGAATAAGTGAAAAAGAAGACAAATATAGAACGAGTATTTTCGATCCGTGATATTTTCTATGAACGCTTTTATAGCAATATACCGGTTCCGATAATTTATTCGATGTTCTTTTAAGATTAAATTATTCTATTATATTCTTAAAATACATTTTAAAATATTTAATGAAGATACAGAACGTTACATATTATCTTCACGATTGGCTTTGTACAATATGCCGTTTAAATTATGTTTGTTTATTCGTGAAGATCGAGATTTCTTTCATTCAGAATGAAAGATGATGTCAGTAACAAGACAAGTTGATCGCTCGTATATACACTTTCCTGTATTACGTAATAGATTTTTCTGTACGTCATATCTCGTTTCAGGAAAAGTTTCTCGAATCATAAATATGATTCAGTCAATATTTTCGAGAGGAAAAGAGAGTTTCACGTTTAATCTCTAAATTGATCGCAAATCTTCGTTTAGGAATATATAGAAATATTTATAAATATAAAATCGAGATTGTGATAAGAAGCAAGAGATTATTTCACGAGATGGAAAGAGAAGAATTGTACTTTTAAAATATTTAAAAATTTTTTCTTGACTTTTTTTTATCGTCAATTACTAGATATTAATTCATAGAAATTGACATAAAACATCAATTACATTTACAATAAATATTCGGAAGTTGTAACTACCGATCTCTGATAAGTTGTCATGGAATCCGCTAGAATTCGTTCGTTAGTGTTATAGTCAAATAAGGGCGTTTCCTGCGCCACTTCGTTTCTTTTGTCGTTGTGGCGAATGGAAAAACTTCTGGTATTCCCCGGTCGACAGTAAGATCGTAGATTCTTGATGCAGCCTTTCTAGTAAAGAAAGAGAAATAGAGGAAAGGCAGAGGGAAATCCCTTGGAAAAAGTACCTTAGCTGCTGCGCTTTGGGGAGGGTAGAGCTCAGAACATAGTCGAGCTCGCAATCGTTGCGTTAAAAACTTTCTTTTTTCCTTCGCCTCGTTCAGCCCGCTCGCTCTTTTCTCGCGACGTGTCGGCGCGAGGGCCGGTCAGCCGCATAAATGCAAAAACATATTTAAAATATTATCTCGCGGCAGGCCGCGAACCGCATTCAAAGTTAAGACATTAAATGTACATTAGTATCGTTATACGCACTCACACCACTTAACCCCTTAGCCACCTTATACCTATATGTATAAACATTCATGCTCCAGCGTGTCTTTTGCTCTGCGGTGCCTCTTGGTTTTATATAATAATACGAGAAATTTTCTACATAAAAGAAATGAATATATAAATGTGTGTGTATTTATGTAGAAGAATTCAAAGTTAACATATATCTTTTTGATTTTTAGATAAAAGTCAAAATATGTACAAATGTTTTCATTTTTATACATTTTTCATAACACATCAAAACATAAAAAAAATTCTGTAAGAGGGAAAGTTCCTGTAAAAATGATCTACATGAAAAATGAAAATTACAAAAATAGAATTTCTAAATGTATCAATGATATTCTTGGAAACGTAAAAAATAATTTTCGTATCACACTTCTTGAAATTTACCTCACATGTTTATTATTAGCAGAGATAAAAATTGTCTGTAAATCCTGTTTACGTTTCTTTTATTTATACGTGATTATTTTTTATTCGATACAGTTTTAGTAACATTTGATGCACACGTGGAGAATGCAAAATACCCGCTAGCGTGAGCGTGCAGAAACATAAAGTCGCTTTGAAAACTGCGAAAGCAGATGAACGTTGTCGACTGTCGCCGAGTGTTTTGTCGTGATGAAAAAATAGAACTGTTGGTACATTATGGGTATACTTTTATCGTACCATTTCTGTCTGCACGTATATCACTTCGTTTGTGTCGTATGGCGTTATGACGGCAAAATGCTATTGTCAAACTTTAGAGAACGCTCTTGCACCGGAGCATTATTTGTCCTCTTGCATGATTGTTCTATATAAGATATTCTTAAACGAGTATAACTTAGAAAGTAAAAATTTCGCACAATTGAAGAGTGAAAATTATGTAGATACATGTATTATTAATAATATGCTAGAATATAATAAAATATTTTTAACTTTTTGTTTCGTTAATATAATATTTTTATCTGCTCCGAAAATTTTTAATTTATCTTTAAATAATGAAATTAAGAATATCAATTTCAAAACATTCTTTTGTCCTAATTTATAGAGAGAACATTATTTGTGATATAGTTTGTATTTCACTCTTCCATTGTGTACCTTCGATTCGGTTGATAGACATGGCACGAATTAGAAAATGGCAGCAGATGAAAAAGCTTTTAGTAAGCTAAAATTTCTTCTGCGTTAGCTACTACAATTGTTCTTTTCACTATTGCAAACTGTGACTGCCGTTAACGAGCGAACGACTTTTTAGCGTAACGGAATAAGACCGCGGATCGAGAACAGCATAGGAATGTGCTGTACATACGAAAATAAACTATTCTCGTATATTCATCAATAAGGGAAATTTGCTCTGCTGTAGACTTCTAAATTGTAAACCCGATCGCGGGTTTTGTCGGAGTATTTTCGATCGCGTTTTGAAGAATTGATATATACTTAACTGTACTTGTCTTAACAAAAATCATTATTAAAATTAGTTGAGATTTATTTACCATAAAAATTACATAGTTTATTGCCATAAATTTCAATAATTTTATTATCTAAGAGACTAATAGAAGACGTATACATATATCTTATTTCGCGTAAAAGTTTATTTTAATTTTCTAAAATCATAATTAATTAATAACTTATATGATCACGTAAACAAATGCAAGTAAAAATTCGGACTTTACAGAAAAAACTACCATGATGCTTTGCTTTAATCTTTCAATTCATTTACATCTTTAATGTGTAATATGAAATGACATAATGAACTTTCTTTATTATTACAAGTTAAAATCACAACTATTACTTCTTTTTGTGACACAAGTAAATTGTACATTCATCAAGCATGTTTAAAGCGTAAAAAGTGGTTGTATTTTGGGATTTTGTAACATGTTTCAATATATATATTGATATCAACATATATTGATATCAACATATGTATATCAATCCGCCTTTTAGAATTCACTTTTGGTGTAAATCAGTACATACATACATATTTAGGAGATATATACGGATGTGTTGCATGATGTATATATTACTTCGATCTTGCTAGATAGAAACTGACTTTCATTTCGCATTCGAGACGCACGAGCGTACATATGTGCGTCGAAGCCGGCAGGCCTGTGTAAACTTTCGATTCGATGAACACGACGTGGTGGTTCCTCGCGGACCGTTTAATGGCATTTCCGTGCTCCCAGAAAGGGAAATATTAAATTCCAAGACGTTGAATTCGTGTATTCGCATACGCTATCGTATTCTGAGAGTGTCGACAGAAGACGCCACCGCTTTTCGGCCTACTTTGCAAGACCGATAAAAGTGCCGTTCGCGGATGGGGAGAAGCGTAACTCCGTCGACAGGTCGACCATTCTTACCTATGCGCGTGTAAATTACATTATCAATACATTAAATGTATCCCTTCTCTTTAAAACATATTTACGTCATATTTTTACAAGTAATAATAATTGCCGCTTAAAAGCTCTTGCAAAGTAGTCACATAGATATCAATTAATATTTGATATCGACATGGAGAGATAGAGAAAGAGAGAGAGAGAGAGAGAGGAAAAGAGAAAGAAAGAGAAAGAGAGAGAGAGTAAGCCAGTTACTGCAGTACGCAGGTTGCAGTTTCATCTTTCGCCCTGTGTGTTTACTGTTTCGCTCGCTTCTCTAGTCCCGTCTTCTCTGACGATACGTAACTGAGCTAACGCTGTAAAAACGTCCGGCGGCGTTGCAGGTTACAGACATGTTACATGCCCGCCACGCGGTCATTCATCTTCCTCCCAGTCGTGTTTCTGCTACGGCATTCTCTTCGCTTCTTTACTTACGCGCGCGAATTTTGCGCCTTTTATCCAGCGAAATGGTGCAGTTCGCTCTTGTGCGAGCAACGATTTAACGTACGTGGCAGTTTATAATGTTGCCTGGCGCAAATATGCAATTTTTCTAAATATTAATACATTTTGAAGGGAACTGAAAGCAAAAAAAAAAGCGCAGCCTGCCTGAATATGCAGCTCGCACATAAGAGGGGAATTGTAAATTTATTCGTTCGTATTATCATCTTTTATTCTGTAATTTTATAATTTTTGATTCTTTCTCTCTCTCTCTCTCTCTCTCTCTCTGAGTTATGCACTATGGAGGAATAAATAACAGGAAGGAGTGTTAGGATGAGAGAGGTAACGCAAACTACGCGCGAGGGATGAGATAGTAAATCTGATTAGTTACCGGACGTTCCTTTCGAAAACCGTACCTTATTACGTCTCTACTATGAAAATATTACATCGTAATACCACTTACCGTAATACCACCATGAATGACGACATTTCGAGTATCAAAGTGTAATATCTCGCTTCTATTGCTGTATTCAAAAGATTCTTAGGTATTTATCATATTGCCGTAAGTAACTTTTTAAGATGTAAAAGCAATTATTGAAAAATTGTATATTGTACATTTAATTTCTTTCTTATTTAGGAAATTAATTATACTATTCAAGCGCAGTTTTTTCATCCTACATTCTAATTTGAGAAAAATAATTTTCATTACTGTTTCACACATATTAAAACACATGCGAGAATAGTGCATGCGAAATGATAATAAAATTTTTGTTCATTAATTTTTTCCATTATACGTCTATTATACGAATTACATTGAAAGAATGTATGTACGGAAAATATTATTATTATTCAATGTCGAGAGAGAGCGAGAAATTTTTTTCTTTAAAGTTTCCCATAGTTGAAAAATCACGACTGTTATCGTCGATTGCGGATGCTGGAAATGTCGGCGAGGTTGAGTGGGAAACCCCTTAATGCACGGGAGCATTAAGGCGTCTAATTTTGTCTTTCTGCTTTCCACGTTGAAATGCAATATCGCCGTGGAAGGACTGCGCGCAAAGTATTTCCAACATTTCCCAACTATTTCCCAAGCTGGATTGCTCACTTCATCAGTCGCGGTCTTGTTTTCAGACCATCAACCAGTAATTTTATTCACATGTACGTGACGTAGAAAATTGTTTGATTATATATTTTGTCATATTTTATATTACATTTTTTTTAAATTACGATATTTGATTGAACAAAATTAATTCTGCAAGTAATTTTCTTTATAATAAGGATAAGAAATATTTTTACATTTTATTTACTAAGGCTTGGCAACTATGACAAATCGTAAAATAATTTTTTTATTATAATTGTCCATCGTATTGATAAAATTCAATTACGGTTTTAAGATTTCATGTAACAGGTGACTTGAGAATATGCCAAATGTATTTCGAATATTATTGAAATTTTTCTTGAACGTTACTTGCCAATATTTGCCGATGTCTTTCCGTAATAAATCATAAAATTTCCGTAATAATGGAAATAATTGCGAGAGACTTGAAAGAGAAAGTAGGAGTCGTTACATGTTGAATCTAGGTCAGGTATCCATAGTTATAACGGGGCGAACGGGTACACAGTGTTTAATTGCAGCGTTTCATCCATCCTGTTCGCCTCTCCTCCTTTCCGCCTATACTTATCCAACTGTAGCACCACGCTGTCTCTCGCGAAGGACACTCGTCTTTCCGGGAACGGGACGAAAAAGCATTTGTCTCTGATTTGAAAGCATTACAACGCCAGCTTTGCAATTATTATCGTGCTGGAATTAGACGCGATTACAGTTTCCTATCTCGAAGCTGCTTGTGTCCGTCATATTTTCAAAAGTGTCTTCCATTGAACGGATTATGATTGCTCTTTTTGGTTGATGTCAAGTGCTATATTAATACAATGATGATATTTATACTCTCCTTGTATTTTATATGATTAAAGTGAACTAATAAACTACGAAAATATCTTTTTTTTTTAAATTATATATATCTCTTTTCGTCGCTGTGAAGATTTGTAAATAGAAGGTTCACTTTTGTAAAAATAATTTTCGGTATTAATGGATTAATTGTGTGCGGTGCTTATCACGGATGTCGAGGTGCAGCAGTTGGTACTGCCATGTGTACGCTGCGCGAATAAAGCAATTTTCTCCTAGAGGCATTTTCCGAAAGAGGGTGCGGAGCAGTACTCGGCTCGCGAGCGTCTCTGCCATCCGATAACACTTCGGGATGGATCGGTTTTTTGCTCTTGGAACAATTCTATCCTGGCTATTATCTACCCTCTTTCGCTCTCTCCCTTCGTCTCTTCTCTCTGTCGTTTCTTTCTCTTCTTCCTTGCGCCACCTCTGCCACGAGTCTGTCTCCACCTCCTTTCGCGTCCATATTTCCGGGCGGATCGCGTCGCGTAAAAACTATAATTGTATAAAAGATGTTCCCAGGCCGGCGCATTGTTCTTCCCATTCGCGCCAAGTCGAGCCAAGAAAAGGAATTTCCATAGATCTCTCCATTGATTTCTTCATGGAATCTGTCCAGGCGCGCCAGTGATATTCAAAGATTTACTCACTGAAGTAAGACGGCGAAATTGTATGTGCAGACACATTTGTCAGTAAAATTAATTCTTATAAAATTAAAATACAATTAAATAATTTTGCACATACGTTTATGCAGAATTTAGTATTTTATTATATAGTATTAAAAAAACTTTGCAAAATATTATTAAATTTTTTAATGTTTTACTTTCGAAAGATATTTATAAAACATGAAGATATTAAAAATAAAAATTTGTTCTAAATCTCTAAATACACTGGAGAATTGTGAGTACAATTACGGGTATATTCGTATTTTTTTCGGGGTGATTCGTATAAAATTTTAACAGTGCACTTTTGAAAATTTTTATATTTTTAAAATTCTCAATTTGTCTCGTCGAATTGGATAAAAGACGATTTGGTAACCATCCTTTTCTGTTGCGGCGGGCATTTGCGTTTGACTGAACGGCGTGGCCTCACGGGAAAAGCCGAGCTTAATGCTCCGTATTCGCGGCAACTTCTCTGGGACGATTAATGCAAAGTAGCTCATAGTGTCAGTTAGCATAACGCCGAAGGTGCGCCGGTATCGTGGCAGAGGGTCCTCTAAGCCGGCTTACTGTCGAATGCCGTAGCACTATTACTTCGGCCGTTGCCTCTGGCGCGATGCTCGCGGGTAATTTGTAGCTTGTAACGGTAGCCTTTGTGCCAATAATACCGTATATGATTTCTTTGACCGCCCACACTATATTGCCGTACCGGTTGGTCAGCCGGATCGACGCTGTAAAAGGGCTTTTTGCGCGAACTCATACTGCCGAAAATGCATTGCGTGCGTCATTATTCGGACGCATTTTATGATAAAGGGAATCCGCACCGAATTAGATTTAAACGGGGTATTGATTGTGACTTTATTTAAATGCAATCTACTTTTCCTGCTTTGACGTAATGCATTGTTATTTATAAAACAATGTATAAGAATTTATATTCGCGTATTATATTTGATTAGTGAAAAAAAAACCTGTTAATAGCGTTCAAAGAAATTTTGGCTTGGAAATTGTTTGAATAAAATTATGTAGGTAAAATAAGAAACTATAAATAATACACAGGCTCGCGCGCTTTGTGAAGATTCGGTGACTTTAATAAAATGTTAGTCTAGCAAAGAGTAAAATAGATAGCCTTCGCGTGACAGTTATTGGAGTACCGGTCTAGAGCACCGTTTTAATAATACGGCACACAATCAATCTTGATACTAAATATATTATATAAAATGAACGGTGTTCGTGCACGATAAGATACTTTTTGATCGATATTCATTATATTAATATAAATCGTCGATGAGTGTTAAAAAATTTGCACTTATGTAGCGTAAAATGTGTTTGTGAGATCTCCGGAAACTTACGTTCTTATGGGCTAAGTCTCAGGGAAGTTGCTGTGTTTAAGAAGAAGAGACGCGAAAGAAGTGAACATTGATGTTTTAAAACTTTTACGTAGTAATTTGAATAACAGTGCAGTAAATACTAATTTGGACTGTTCGCGCGATGGTGGCAAGTTACGCTTGCTGATACTGGGAGTTTCAGAAGTGCACGAAGCTGCGAAACCTTAGCGAGAACGCAAGAGAGTCTTAGATTAATCTAGGGGTGTTGCTGTTGTTGCTGTTTCCAAGCCCAAGTTTTCCTTTAAGACCAAGACGATGCTAGAAACTCTAATAGGAGAAATAGAGAGAGAGAGAGAGAGAGAAAAGATGGATAGCATTTGCAACCAATATTCGTATAAGCAATTATCGAAACTAACTATCGAAATAAATATTGAAGTAATACTGAAGTAAATTTCCAACTAACGAATTATATAGTTGTATATACTATAATCAATATATATTTCTAGAACAAAAGAAACACCTGATGATTTTATACGCAATAAGAATAATTCCTATTAGAAAATTCATATAATGCTTGTAAATTGTGATGATGCATTGAAAGTTCTGAAGCATCGATACCTTTTCTAAATTGAAATTGAAATTGAAATTGAAATAGAAATCTAAATTTCTAAATTGAAAAGTTTAGCGATATTAATGTATTTGGAAAAGTTAAAACTGTTTGTGTTAAACTTGTTTCTGGGAAATTTTATATTTGTAAAGTAGATATCAATTATTTGCACTGTTTTCCAATAATTTATAAATATTTCAGAAATCTTTTTTATAATATAAATTTTTATTATATTTAAATATCTTTGAAATCTTAATATTTTTAAATATTAATATTGTCGAGAAACGAATGTCGACAATATAATTAAAAGATTGTTCGTAGGTAGGGATTTTATTACTTTGAGATTGATCGGATTCTTTGTAATTGTAAAGTACTTGCGAACACCTGTTTGCCATTTTAGCAAATTACTCTAACAATTAAAATAATGAATTTAAGATAGGAATTACACGAAAAGTTTTCCCAACTGAGTAAAACCAGCTAACTTTGACATAGACATGAATTTGCGTATATAACACTCCTCTTCCCTCATATATAGGATGACTCGGAAATTATCTTTTTTTCTGTCAAATGTAAATTCTCTAACAAATTTGAGGTTGTGTATAAATACACATATAAGCACATAGTCTCCTAAACTATTGTATGGTTAGCCCATTTTCTTGAATTGACGTTTCGTAATTTTCATTTAGGTCAGATCCTATAATAAACTGCAGTTCCCATTGTGAGATTCTCGAAGAATCCCGAAAAAGTATATCGCAGTTATCCAAGGTGTCACCTCGTTTTAGCACGATTTTTTTGCTTCACCGAACTCGATTCGCCCCAGACCCGTTCAGACATGAACATATATTTTCGAATTATCGACAGCCGAGCCACGCGACAAATTGCGCCAGAGTGCCCCCCTGCTGATCGCCGACAAGTTTAATAGGTTGTGAAATCATTCTGAAAAATAGTATCGGTCCCAGCGGAACGGGATGATCTCCGACGTACTATTTTGCGGCTACAGATTTCGAAGGCTCTGTCAAGTTTTTATGTGAAAGGTGAAAATATCTCTATTCGTCCGGGCGACGATTTAAGATATAACTTTCGAGAATTTATGTACAGTGGATCTCTATGAATATTATATGTATAAAAGATAATGGCAATGTAACAAATATATAAAGCATTTATCTTATATGATAAATGTATATAATCATCTCAATGTAGAAACAATCCTGATGAAAAAAACTGATTTAAAAATGATGCACAACTTTTCATATGTTTAAAATGAACAAATGAAAAAAAATATAATTCTTCTTTATCTTTCTTGATTTATAATTAACTTACAGTTAATTATAAAAATATAGATAATATAGGAAAGCGACAAAATGGTACAGTTGATCATGATTCCTTTTATAAAATGTATGCACATGCGAATCGATCTCTCCGAACATTCATCGACTGCCATTTTACAGGTAGTGAATATGAACATGTATACTGAAGGTCAATAGAAACTACATGTATAGAACGGATAATGGAAATCGAAAGACAAGCAACGGTTAGAATGTAACGGCCACCGTTTGACGTAGTCTGGAAATGCAGGGGATCATACCGTATTATTTTCCTACTCGAATATTAGTACATTCAAATCGATGAATTGAATATAATTTTATCTCATTGTCAGTGTAATCAAAGTAACTCACATATTAAAGCATTACGATTCTTTATACGTTGATATATTATTATATATTATATATGAGATATTATTCCCTGACATTATTTTTATTATTTTTTTCATGACATGAGTTTTCAATTTTGGTATTAAATATTATTTTGCTTTGCTTTCTACATTCGATATATACAGATTATTTACACATTTTTATATAAAATATTTTATCAATTTTTTACTCTTTCCTATAGTAGAGTATTTTTTACATTAATATAAATATAGGGGTAAAAGTAAAAACTGAAAATTATCTATTCTGGTTTGCGATATCTGAGTGTGACATTTTCCAAATTTTACTGGAATTTATATACAAATATCATATTAAATATAAATGTTAAAAATTGTATGAGAACGAAGGTAGCATCTATTTTTTAAACTGATATTTTATAAATATTTGAAGACCATAACAATGTTGATTCAGAAAAAACACATTAATACTCTAAAAATCACTTCAAAGTTAATACAGATTAACACATGCTCTTATGTGAGAAATAATTTACATTTCTAATTGCATTTGTAAATGAAATCGTATACAAATTTCCAGTCCATTACTGACTCGTTCTTCAACGATCTTGGCGCCAAGAATTACACGTTTAATTTACACAATCTATATTTTATACGCTTTGTTTACATTTATTTTATCCATATCTGTACTTTCTGTAGCAAATCCCCTGTTTCGTAAATTGAGGTATAAAAATTGTATATCAGTTATGTTTTATCCGCGAATCCTGAATTAGAAGGCACGTGGAAGAATAGAGAAATTAGTCGGTCCATAAATCCGTTCCTCCGACATTCGTTTCGTGTACACGACGGATTAACGATCTCCCGCATCGAGAAGGCGTTAAAAAGTTTATCCGATATAACCCGCGATCGCGAACGAAGCGTATGTTGTTACACAATGTAACGATAACGATTTTGACCTCGCTATCTATACGTTCCTTTTAATCGCGAAATATTTGCAGCGCTACAGTGAATTCGTTACTTTTCCAGTTGTTAGTTTGTATTATGATATGTTAAATTAGGAAATGCGCATTCTTTTAAGAAAATTGTCATTTCAAGATTGGACGATAGTATAAACTAACGTAAACGGAGCGTGCAGTTACGCGCTATTAAAATATCGAAAGTAATTATTAGAATTGGATTGGATACTTTCATATATAATACGTTATATTTTAATATTTAAATATCAAATTGTTACGGCTGATATATTTATTAATATCGGAGAGAAACCAACGATTCGTTTTGCCAATACATGTCTTTATTATCTTCGGCGTACGAGGATGCGAAATTACTATTCTGCCCGAGGACATTGAAACATCTCGGTCTGATCCCGCGCGATTCAATGATATCCACGTTGAAATAGATTCTAATGGTTATGCTCATGGTTATCGCCTGCAGTGATGAAAAAAGAATCCAAAGAGAAAGAGAGAGGGAGAGACAGGGATAAAAGAAGAAAGAAAATAGAGCCCGTGTCTAATTACTGCGGCATATCTGGCTCGTTGAGAATAGCGCCGCTCGCCACTTACACGATACTTCTATCTGGTCGCCTTCTCGTGTCCTGTTTTCTTTTTATTTCGCGATCCACGACCAGTACCTAAATTATAAGCGCGTAACAGTGCAGTCGGATAAAGCGCAATTTTGGAGAGCCTGTGCTGTACGGGATATAGCGTGCACGGTAAAACTTTGTTGCGAGAGTTGAATTATCGCGTGAACTTGCTTCGCGGCAGAGACTAGTCTGTAACGATGGAGGAGACGTAACAACGTAATGGAATATTTAATCTCTTTTTGACTAAATTATTTAAATTCAGGAAGCAATTTCTTTCTTGTTGACGCGTAGGGTATGATTTGCATAATACATTCGCGGTTAATTGGATCCGCTGAAAAATTTACCTTTTGTTTAACAAGATTGTTGCGCGGTTAACAAGCGCCGGTAATTTTACAAGCGATTGCTCGGTCTAACCGAGCATCGCGTGTATGAAATTTTGTTACAAGAGTTTCATTACCGGGCCAGGCTCGCTTGCTAGTGTGCTATTCGAACGAATATCTAACTTCTTTATTATTCAAATTTCGGTCGCAACTTTTGTCGGTTAATGCATATAAAATTGTTCTTTTGATACGTTATAGCTATACGAAGTATGAAATTAAATATAAGTGCATGGATAATAAAAATAAATGCCTGTTAAATTCGCTGTTAAATCAGATTCTAGCGAGGAAAGATGATGGAAAATTAATTATTTATAGATGTAGATAAGTAATATATTATTCCCCCCATTTATATTCAGGCACGATATTATTTTAGTGAAATTTTTCTTCTGAATTTTAATTTCTAACATATCTAAACTGGAGGATTAACTGAGAAGTTTTAATTGAGCTCCGAATAAAACTTTCGAGAAGATATGTAAACAGAATCTATAATTCAACGAAATTTCCATTGCTTATTCTTTCTGAACTGATCCGCGATTACATTCCGGGTAGGATTAGACTTGTTGGGAAAACATATCATTTTTGCGAGACTAGAGAATATTTCAACAGAGAAATGCAATACAAGTAGTAAATGTATGCGATCCGGATCACAGTTTATATTGCCTTCGTTATCAACTAACTGATGCATCTCAGATTGCAGAGTTACATATAGAGAAAGTCGAACTTGCGTGTGATTTTGTGAACTTCACACACCGCCGTGTATATATATATATCTCCACAGTTGGAACTTGGCCGCGAGTGTTGAATCACCACCTGTATACCTGTGTCCTGTATACATCACGCCGACCGGCTACGTGTCTGTATGTTTAATATGCTTGGACGCACAGCCATTATCGCGCAACGCTTTGAATATTTTATAGGATGCGTCATTCACGTATACCACAGCTAAACAGGGCGCGAGTGCACGCATGGATAGACTCACGCCTACCTGTGTAATAACGAACATAAGCGTTAATCCTTCATTTCGGTTGCGTGGAACTAGCTTAGATTCGCATTGTTAGTTGTTAATAGCTTTTCGGCAGGATATACGTATAATAATCTGCACGCTCGGTTTTACGATTATCCTCTTAAATTTGATTTATTCTGCTGACTATCCGCAGTCGATATTGTACGAATTTGTAGGATTTCGTGATAGAAATGCTATTGTTGCATACTTTTTAGTTTTATAAAGTATCAACTTTATAAAACTTTATAAAAACGTACGACTATTTTAACCCCTGGTCTACAATCTCGCTTTAAGAAAATATTTTAGCTCTAAGCCGTAAGCTGTGACCACGCACAGTCGAATGTGAGGAGAATAATCGACTGTGATTGGTTATAGTTTATGGCTTAGAGCTAAACTATTTTCTTAAAGCAAGGTTGTGGACAAGGGGTAACTGTGGTTGTTTTCCTATCATCTTTAAAATTTTATATAATGTTATCTTCTTTTGTCTGGTATGATGCCGTGAGTAATAAAATATAGAATTTAGAGTGTTTTTAACGTAGCGATATAAAACATGGAGCCATTTACATTTTTTGATTGGGATTAAATAATAAATTGATTAAAGAATTTAAATCATTAAATGAAATAAATAAATAAATAAATTTTACTTAATTTCTCACTAGATACATTATTCGAATTTAATTACGATAAACGAAAGTAAAATGTTTTAACTCGCTCTCTGAGACTTCAAAAAGCTTTTTCATAGCTTTAGCTTTTAACGAAAATGGTAAATACGATATACGAGGAAAAGTCATAGAACAGAAGAATAAAGATTCGCCTGTGTCTGGGCAACGTCGATCTGGTAAGAAAAAGATTTAACCCCAAAGTTAAGGAGTACTCCAGAACATCGACTGGAAAGGCAGACGTTCCGCTATGGTTACACCGCCAAAAGAGGACAAAGTAATAAAGTTGATGGTAGCGACGGAGAAAAGAAGGAAGGGGGCGAATGACGAAGAAAAAGAAAGACGAAGTAATGAAATGGAAAAGTTTCACACTGTGCCTCCTTTTACTTGTAATGGTCGGTAAACGAATTAAAGAGCCAGGAATCTTCATCGTCATGGGTTGGAAGTAACTCGTAACGAGAGTATTTTTAGATTTCTCCAGACGAACCAGGCGAAGTATATACACTAGCATCGATCCGTGTTTCGCCAAGACATCGATATCTCCTTTGAAAATATCTTACCTTTTCGAAGTTTTCTCTTTGTTCAGATCGAACTTGTTTGTTGCCGTAGGATACTAATTCAAGCATTTCCGTTTCTGTAGTAACGATTGACGTCTTTTATCTTTCATTCCTCTTATTAGAAATAAGATTTTAAATTTTTACGATTGAAGATAGCTATTTAGTCTTTAATGTGGAAAGTTAAAGCTAAAGGAAAAGTTAAAGGATATAGATTGAAACAGTTCGTTTTAATAAAATTAAATATTTGTTTAAAAAATTTATATATTTTTTTTTACAAAACTTTCCGGTTTAAATATTATTTATTAAAGGAGTATTTAACATGTATTTTTTCTCCTGTTTGAAAAAATAGAAAGAAAAAAGAGAGACCATAAAATATATTATTAATTTGATTACGTTATTTAGAAAACATTTGCATCTTTGGTCAGCTTTACTAAATATCGCATACGTTAACTATTACGCAGAATTTAGTGTTATCAGTAGCATTAATAAATTCATTAAATTATCAGTTGAAAATTAATATCGAAGTTAGCGAGCGGTCGAGATAATTGAATACGTTAGAAGATTGTCCGTGAATTAAATTTGCAAATGGGATAAACGAATCTTTCTCCGTCGTGCCATTATACGTGGCCCTCCTGCGAGCAGTAACTACCCGATGCAATAAATTTGACGAACTTGTATTCGATTAGCCTACGCGCGACTCGCCATGTAACTTTGATGGCATTCAAGCTGTCGGGGAAGTGGAAAGTTACACTACTTCCACTTAACGCATTATGCGGTTATCGTTAGGCCACGGACTTCAAAGTGCTCAACGTCCGTCGGGCATGAGCAGTCTGTGTGTGTGCATATATTGCTTCGTATCAAACACTTCCCGGATGGATTGTTTAGTTAGTTTGCAATTAAAGAAACGAGAGTCAAGCGAGATATAAATTACTTCCTTAAGCGCTAAACAATGTGGTATTATTATATTCATAATAAATACTTTTTAATTTGATAATTTTAGATTTATTCTAACAGAGATGTGTAATTTAATTGTCAAGAAATTTAATCGCGACAATGACAATGTAGCGACAAGTAATCGCCTTTTTACTCACACAATGTGTGATACGTTGTGTGCCGTTACAATACTTATCGATAGAAAAACATTTGGAATGATGTATTTCAATGCGATCCAAGTTACATATAGAACGAGGATTATAGCCATGCATTCTTCATGCAGGATTAACTTTTGCGCAAACAGAGAGACAGAGAGAGAGAGAGAGAGTCTTTTACTTCCTAGCACTCTCACTCACGTTCCTCGGCGCGTTTGTACTTGGTTCCGTTTATTCTCGTGGTATTCCTCCTCTCATTTCCCGTTATGTTCCTTCCGCATTGTGAAGTACGATTGTCGGGTTTTCCTTCCTACTCCGGTAATCGTACACACCGACAGATTCACACGCGGTTGAGCACGGCGTGTTTCCGCGTTAGCCAACCGGTTGGCTGACACTGAGGGGAATTCGCGGTGCAGTATATTTACCGAATCAAACCAACCCTACGACTTTTATTCGGGGATTTTTGTATCGGGGCACTGGCGAACGCCAGTGGCGGATCAAGCCACCGACACAGGTACATTGAGCAATCGCGTGGAAATCGAAAACCTATTCGACATATCGGGGTGCCGAGCCCGCTTCGTTCTCGCCTGTCAGTGTTTGTTAACGGCTCGTGATAGAACAGGATCCGGTAGAATTTAGTTGTAATACGCTAAATGTGAGACGCATGTAACGACTGTATTTGCCGCAAATTGATGGAGCTCAATTCGTACGATACTCGGTATATCAACTCGTCTGAGCACTTCAATCTTTCTCTTTATAGCGAATAAATTTTACATTTGTGGTGTAGCATATGTTCTTACTATCGTGGGAAGCATCTCTATGAGCATTTATTTTCATTATAATTCTCTTACAATCTTTCATATTTAAATATAATTTTTGAAATATTAAATAGGAGATGTTTTCTTTGAGTATTATTACGATGCCTTGTAACTGAACTAAACATTAGTATATGTCAGTTATCTCGAATTAACCAAATATACCTTCTAGGCTTTTCTAAGATCCAAGTTCTGCCACGTCTGGAACATACAATTTAATAAGCTAATTTGGCATTAGACCAACGCTCTAAAGTTTCTGGTTTCTGTCCAAGCGGAATTGCGGAGTCGTACAAAATCGAATAATTAATTAATTAACGGGTCGTTGGCGAAAACTTGTAGCAATATCATGTATAATGCTAAATGTGATCCAAGAACATATTTTTGAATAAATGAGAGATTACATTACTTTTTATCTCCATCTTTTGCTTTGCGAAAATTTTGGTTAGATTTCGTTTAAAGATAACTACTATACGAATCACTTTTTATTTCTAAACCGTAGTTTTTTTGAAAGCGACTGCTATGAAAAACAATTTAATTTTAATAAAAAGTTTTTTAATCTCCGACTTCGTGCTATTTGTTCGTCTCTCTTTTGTCTCGGTTAGAGCTTAGTTTACTGCTTTATTTTGTACAACTCGAAAGCTGTCGATGAAAATGTTGTTAAGAAAAAAGTATCAGTCATCCCGATAAATGGAAAAAGAACGACCACAGTCCTAGAGTAGTAATAGGAATCTTACACACAACACGATATCGCGGTTTCAGAATAATGCAGACTTTTAGAAAATCGTCGGAAAGGTTTATTTTCGTAAGAAGAATTCGCTCCCCCGGTAACGATAGAAAATACATTCGCAGTAACATCAGGAAAAATTCCTAGGTTAAAGGAAATGTTTATCGGGGAGAGAGTAACACGAGATACGATAGATATAGTCGGCAGAATCCAGAATAAGTAGATACTCCCGCGTTCCCAACGGGGAACATCAGGCGACGCTGAAAGTTGCGAGTGCGGATATAACGTAGACGTCAATATCGCGCACCTACGTCTTGCTCCCCTTTTCACTTTTCTCTTTTGTATGTAAAACATTATTCGCGCGTATATGCGGCGCATCGAATGCAACCGTTTAAATGGTTGCTGCGAGAAACAGTCCCCTCTTGATGGTGCAACCGTGAAAAGTATGCCAAGCGAGACCGTTCTTTTTTCCGCGTTAAGTCCTCCGGTTCATGCCAGTTTTCCCGGCATTTGTTTAGAACAGCGTGGCAAAAAGCACCTACCTTCTACCTCATCGGATATGTCGCTCACAGTTGCATTTTTCGCGACTCGTATTTCCCGTAATGTTGTACGTAAAAACTTATATGCGCGCTTACTTTAGCACAATAGTTAATAAATGTGCACAATTAAGAGGTGTAGAATAATTTTTAAAATGTTTACGCTATTCGCGAATAAGATAGATTTCTAGGCGGTTATATTTAAAATCAACCGGCTCTCAATTTAATTAATGGAGTTTCTAATATCGTAGAAATCTCTAAAAGTCTACTAATAAGTCTAATGTACGCCTATATAAATTTATCATACTTTTTACAAAAACATAAATATCTATCCACATGTAGCGAGGAAGTATCATTTTTGAGCAATGCGATTCGATGCATGAATGCCATCGTTAGTTTAATAATAAAATAGCTGTATCGAAAAGCTATAATTGGTGTAACCTTTCGTTTGTGATTTCCGATATTTCGATCTAGATTTTCATACACAGAAACACACACAGTTTTTACTTCTAGCCATTGGATTTTTGGCTATCGTTATTTTCAGGACACTGCCAAAGCCATGGTACTTTTTTAATTTCTTTATCGAAAATTTTTTAATATAACCTATAAGTAATCTATTCCGATCAAAATGATGATATCTCTTGACTTCATGAATGAAATAAATAATAATAATTCTTCTTTTTGCCTTTTAATCTTCAAGCTCTTCCAAGCAAACCTTTATAAAAAAGATTTGTACGTGATTCTTTTTGCATGAATAGGTACATTAAATTGCTTTTGTTTCACTCATTAGTGCAGGAAATGCAATGTCCATTCAGAGGCGCGGAAATTGTTATGTTTCCAATCTATACGACAGGGATTTCCAATCTATTTACTCTCAAGATAACTCTCTCGCGTCCACTCGTATCATTTCTCCGTGTCAAAATCGGATCGACTAATGAATTTGCGCCGCTCAGTTGGGACGTCATCAATGCCCATCAGGGACAGATTTACTGTCAATTTGCTCGTATAAGCTCGAGGTCCTTGGAAATACCTAATCTGTATTCGTGACTGCCGATCTAGTTTTCGATCTATTACAGATATTACAGATACTCTGCAAGATTATTCCAACGGGCGGTTATGATAGTATATTTGAAATATTGCTCTTTGAATATCGACGCGTTGATAAATCTTACTTGTTTTAATAATGATGAATAGTTATATTTGGTAAATAGCTTTTTCATGTTTGATTTTTCTAACTTCGTTGATGATAAATAGCTATTTGATGAATATGGCGAAATTATAAATCTTAATTTTGATTTAACTTGCAAATTATGTTATGCATTATTTGCTAATGCATGATGCTTTAGAACTATTAATGCGTCATTAGTCATATCAGCTATCGAGCAAGAAAATAATTCTTGTATCTAAATGTTCGTTTGTAGTTCGTGGCGTAGTAATTAAACAGCGGTGTTCCACAACAAGCTATACTTACTCGGGGAGGCGTAAAATCTACACACAGTAGTCCGCGCCCTGTTTACAACGGATATATATAAATCTGTGTGTGTGTGTGTGTGTGTGTGTATGTATATATATATATATATATATATATATATATATATATCGGCTCCAATTCGCCGAAACTTATTGCACTTTGGTGGATGTTTAACCACCCTTATCCGTATTATTCTACTGTTTATTATTCTCACGAGAAACCTGATGATTGTCGTAATGAAAATACGGTATCAACCTGAAATTATAATGATTGTAGATTCTCACAGCAAACCAATCGGCTAATAATGTGTTTACAGATTGCATGCTAACTCAATTATAACTCCGTCATTCACATGCATACTAGAATTTCAGTAACATATTGGATAGGCGTACATGTTGAGCTATCGGAATTTACATGATTGAGATTTTCGAAAAAAAAAAATACCACTACAATTCAGTTTGAAGAGTCTATACGACGTTATAGAAATAGATAGACTAGAAAATCGAAATCACAATGAAAATTAAATACAATAATTGAATGTTATCAAGCAAAAGATTGTAAAAAACGGATTTTACAATACACGGGAAATCTTATTTAATAAATCCAATTATTAACCTTTGCGTTCACGTATAATTGGTTCATTGAAATTATACTAACGTTGCAAAGTTTTTTAGATCATACTCCGTCTTTTTTCTTTTTCTCTTCACGTAATGAGCATTTACAACACTACCTTCTTATATTCTACTCCTCGTTATACTATGGGAATGTTGAGACTTGCGGCATCCTTAATGAGCTGTTTTTTTTTTAGAAGCTCCTATTTTTTGTACTTTGGTACAGATTCTATTTCTTCTTCTTATGTTTCACGACACGTTACAGAGTTCTCGCATTCACATATCGCGTTATAAAACCAGCAACGTTGTCGGTATCAGAGCCGTTGCTATTCCACTGATTTTATCTGCGATAGAAGTAAACGCGTTAGCGTGATTTAGAAGCATGAATAATGCCGAAGACAACAACGTGTCGGGTGATTGATGATATAGAGGCTGTACCAAAAAATATTCTGCATAGATATTGCGATATATGCATACATGATAATCATGCACTTATTCTTCTTTATATCGACATATTCTTGATCGATGAACAGTAAACGTACCGCTAATTTTTCTACTACCAATTTCGTTTTTCCGCTGGATAGTAGAAGGATTAACTCATCGACGTTGTTAAAAATTACGAATCCCATGTCGAATTACATGTCGAAAACGATAGCGTGGCTGTTAGTGAATGGTAAATCGATTGCAGAGCGACGACTTTTGTAACCCTTGGCTGCCATCGATCTTGCATTTCGCCCAGTGTCAAGGTAAACCACGCTTTCACGTTGTAACGCTCTGATAACACTAATCTGTAGTTACTGGGCGATAGGTCGATTTAGCTACCCATATCTTCGTACGTGTTGGTATATGTTGGTGTAGCGGTGCAACATTATTGGTAAATCCGTGCGACAGAGTCGCACAGCGCCGGCTGGTTCGTGGGATGGGCGAAAACAGCGGCAGAACACACGGGATCGGGTTGAGAATGGCTAGAAGAGAAAGGGTGGAAGGAGGAAGGGAGGTAGCGAGGGATTGGCCGCTGATCTAACTGTTACAAAATAGGCATGTGGTCGCGTTTGAAATTCGGATACGGCTATTCTGCTTTCGGGTTTAATGTCGCCATTCTCCACTCGGCTTTCGATTCCAAGCGGTGTAGTGTCGAGCGCAAATAGATAAACAGATAATACGAGTTTATTCTTACTTTTTCCATGTACCATATCGAAGTCTAATAATAATTGATACGATTACGTTAATAAGAACTGGTCTTCCTGACACGTCTTTTTGATGAGATTGAATATCATACGCGCTATTGTATTTTTTTCAGATAACAAGAGACTTTACTTTCCGTAGTCAGATTGCCTGTCTTTTGTGATACAAGGGAAGCTCTATTCGACATAATTTCGTTTTTGTCGATCATCCTTTCATGTTCAAAACGAGAGATTTCCAATATTTTAAGGCTATACGAGAAAGTCGATCGCGATCACAAAGTGGTTGTGAAATTCTTACGTCATGGTTGAGAAGACAGTTATTATTCGTTTCGATATATTCCGACGGTATATGGATTTAGAGAAAAATTCACTCTAGCTTAAGAACAGGAATCGGAATCGGAATCTTGTTAATAAAATGAAATTACATTTTCGAAACTGTAACTAATTTAAAGATAAATTTCTTGTTTTCTTTGTGTGTTTGCAAAAATGAGCAATATTAATAAACATAATTAACAAATCCATCATTAATAATATTTAAGAATATTATTGTTTTAACATGTATTTTTTACAATTTCGATTTCAGTAATAATAACAATAAAACAATGTGGCATTAAAATTAGAATTAGCTCATTAATAAAGTAGACAATTAATGTCAACAATTCAAAAGTAAAATGGCTATACAAATAGATATCGTCCAAATAGGTTTTTGTGTGGACCAAAACAAATATATCGACATGTAATTTTGGAAACGTCCCGTTCGTTGAAGAATAGATACGGTCAACGTTATCGACAAAAATTTACGAAACGACGGGCAAAATAAAAGAGGGAAAATGCGAATAGACGAGCGAGCGTGTCGTTGAAAATGGAGTCGCGAGTAGATCGAGGTCGTTTCAGCAGGTCTGGCATGTCGCCGTCATAAATCTGCGGTACTCAGTGGTTCCGCTGCGAGAGGTGCAAGTTTATAACGTGACGAAGAGACCACAGTAGGGAAGTAGATAGCGGAGACGCGGCGGTGGAACGGAGATAGACAGCCAAAGAATGAGAAATAGAGTAACAAGAATGAGAGCTAGACGAGGAGAGAAGAAGATCGGGAAAGGCAGTAGGGGTGGAGGGGGAGGTCGGGCTTCAGGACGGGCAAAGCGCGGGCAGCACAAAAGTTATTAAATTTGATTAGACTTTGCCGCATAGCGGTACGAGAAACGTGGATTGGGGAGGGGAGGTGAGGTGAGGGTTGGCACAGGGGAGGATGAGAATGGGAACGGGAACGGGCTGGCCATGAGGGAGGGAAAGTGGAGGAGTAGATTTCACCTGGGGTTGGTGGTCGCACCACCGAGAAACGCCGGCGCGGCCGGTATGAGTTTCGAACTGGCATAGGTACCGCCGGGTATCTATGGCTTATGACACCACTGACTCTCGCTCTCTCGCCATCCGGGCAACGCGGTTCACGCGCGGTATTGCGCAGTTCGTGTCTCTGCCGGACCTATATCGTATTAAATATAATTGTTAAAGTTCGCTCGTGCACAGGGATTACGACAGTTTCGACGATTTACGTTATTGTCGCGAGGCAGGAGGTACTTTTGCATCGCCGCACCGCGACACGGTGGCCGCGATAATCGATGCGCGGGCGAACTTTGCATACGTGGGACGCGTTTGCCCGTTATGCATTTTCATCGTGCATAGCGACGGAACGAACTCGGCGAGACAATTTTTAGCCGTATCTTCTTATTTTTTTTTTGTCGAAATTTCTGATGAAATTTTCACTCGCATCCGCATCCGCTTTTCTGCCTAAAATATTCCTGAGTGGGCATTAGGCCACTTTCTCATCGTATGTGTACAGTGTACACAATATTATGAAAGTGATGGCTTCATAGCGTTAAATTCACGGCAATCGCTTAAATAAAATTCACGTTTATTGCGAATGAAAGAAATTCACATGTAACTTTTCCAAATCTTTTGTCTCGTATGAGGATGCGCGGAAGAGATAAGAGTAACTTTGTAGAGCAACTGGGACAAATACGTCAGAGCAATCTGCAAAACTTTCTCGATCATCGAGTTGCTCTCCGGGGAGCAGTTCACGTCCGATTTATGATGCCAGAAAAAAAAATAAGATATCGATCAGAGGCGCCTTATTTCTCGACACGACGTCTTCCAACTGGCGGCGATACCGGGGATCATTCGCATTAAATTCCTCGGAGACTTCCGATGGAACGTTCGCTGAGTTCGAACGTCATATAATGTCGATTTCTTTGTTCGCACGATTTTCATCCGATAAGCGACAGTCACGCGCTGTCGACTGTCTTCGGAGATTGGCCAATCGCTGAGATTCCCATCGGAGTTATCGTAAAAACGTGACAACGAGTCGCAACAATTTTATTCCTTCCACCTTCTCATTTAAATATATCTCTTCAATACCTGCGTAACTGCAATATTGTGTAAATAGGATATCGAGTGTTTTAATCTTTGAAAAGAAATTTCATTTTTGGCGCATCATTTACTCTGCGTCATCGATAAATTTAATGCAATAACAAATCCCTGAATCTATTCGTTAATTGACTAATTTATTTACATATTTCTATACAATTTAATATTGTGTAGGGAAAATTGTATATTAAGCTTTATAAGTTGTATTTATTTTAACTTTGAACACAGTTAATGTTTTCATATTTTATGCAAATATATACATTACATTATATCAATTACAATTACTTTGTATTAACATTATTAGTTTCGTGTTTTTCAGTTACTTAATATAAACGATTTTGTTAACGTTCTTTAACATAACAAATTTTATATAAAAAAAATATTAAACTAATCAATATCACTTTCTCCAACGATAAAAAATGAGTTCTTTCGATTGAATCTTTTAATAGTTTGGCCTGCGCGAATACTCGTTGAAAAGATTTTCGAGAACCGGCATAAAGTGCTAGCTGTATAATGCGCGAGCTCTGACAGTCGGCGTTAAGCCAGCACTAGTGGAGCAGGTCTGCATGGGATCAGACAGTGGTGCAGCCTATATGTAGGTCAGCCTTGACTGCGACACTACGTGCTCCGTAAGCTGAGTCGGAGAAGATATTGCTCCTCTCTGCTCCGATTCGTTCATACTGGTTGATCTTCCACTTTAGCTTAATTAAACGCCGACGCTGTTGCCTTAAGCTTTGTCGATTTTTAAGTAGTCTTGCTTGCAATATATTTTAAGTAAGAGGAGAGTGTTGCAAAATTGACTTTACTGATACTGTACTTAAAAAGAAATATTATTTACATAATTGCAAGTTCCATAATTATTACGCTTAATAGCTCATTTTATTTGTATATCACATTGCATAAGTTATGGTTTTGTATTTTTGTGATTCCTTGTAGCCTAGTTTTATATTTATTTTATTCGATTTAACCAATCTTCACTCTGTTTGGTATGTAATTGCCAATATTAATAACACGATTCAAACATTTGGCGAAGTTATGTATATACGTGTTTCTCGGTTGATATAAAGCGGTCTGTACATGGCTGAGAACAAATCCGGATCAGTTGGTGTGATTCGGTGCGAGTTATTAAACAACTCTAGCGCTTAGAAAATGATAATGACCACTGTACCGGGAACGGCCGCTACATAGTCGCCGAAAACGTTGCGAAAATTGGATAACCACACACGAGAACGTGGCCTCTTATTTCCAACGTAATCCTGTTAAGTAGCGGGAGGGAGACTATGCTTCTTGTTGGTCCGGTGTACGTTTATATATAGGAAAACAATGCTTTCCGCCGGCAATATGGTTCAAATCGCTTTGGGAAACGAGGTCGCGCGGAACGAGGGTGCGAATGGCCGTGTGCGTTTTGCAGGGATGGGAGGGACGGACGGATAAGAGTGATTTTTTCGCAAAGGTTTCATTTTCTCAAATCGCGCTATCGAGTCGTACGCCGGCTGTGAGCTCCGGGGCGCAAGCACAGCGACGCCGGAGTCGTTGTCGCAGTCGCCCGCCCTTCTCGTCGCCGACGACTCTTTTGCAAATCGGCGACGATAACGCCAAACGGTGGCTCGGGTCGTTAAATTATATGCGATAGTCGAAATTCGTGAGATTTGCACCACGGGCTTATCATACTTATCGGTCGAGACGCTCCGCCCGCTCCGTCTCCTCCGGCGACGTTCATTGCTTTACTTCTCACGTTCGCCAGAGTCCCGCGACTAAAAGTGTTTGCGCACGGGATACTTTGCGAGAGCGGTATCAGGGCTTTCTCCGAAAAGTAAAGTAACACATTTTTTTTTCCCTCTCGACAACGTGTAATAGTGATGAGACGCGATGCACCAGTGTTATTATATTATAACTACGTTATTTAGTTTTAATAAAACGACGGGATTTTCTGATAAGGCAGTTTGTATAGGATCAAGTGTTATAATTTAGACGAGTAAACGCAACAGCACGATTTTCTAACGATCATAATAAAAAAAATTATTAATTTTTCCTTTATAGAGTTCATTAGTTTTATCGTTAGCAATATCGTCAGGTTGTCTCATTACTTGAACGGTTATTTAATTACATTATTTCGCCGTACATTTCCTTCTTTTACCTTCCGTCTTGATTAAATTTTTGTAGAGAAAAAAAATGTGTTACCTTACATTCCTTGGAAAAGATCTCACATAAAATTCATTTGCGGAAAATGGTTTTTCCGCGGCTTATCGCCATTTCTCCGCGAATATATCATACATGGACAGGATAATTAAATTTTGTATCTTTCATATTTCTTTGCCACTCTGTTATTGCGGCTCTTGAATTTCTGTAAACTCTTCCGTTGGAACAGTGCATTGTGGTGCAAAATAAATTCGTAATATGTGCTTAGACCGCAGCATGCGCGTTTAATGACATTATCAAAGCTATGCCAACCGCGATCGCAAAGCTATTTCCGTAAATTATGTCGCGCGGTATGGTGCGTCAAGCTTCAGGAATTCCTCAGAATACCAATATCGCGGCTCTAATTACGACAATACAGTTAACAATGACCAATATTGCTATTAACCTACTATAATATTCATCTCAGTTATCCCATTAAATGTATACAGAAGGAAAACGGATTTATTAAAGTGCACGCAACGCTGGCATATCTGGCCATAGAGAGCATCCAATTGATCGAATACATAGACTCTATCTGTTTATAGATATAACCCTTGTAGATATAAATTTGTAGATTTTATCATAACATTTTATCATAATAAACGTCAGATCGAATAGATAACCACATACACACCTACAAATTTTATCTTCAATTTACCGCAGGAATGACTGCTTCGCGCAGTCATTTGAATTTAGCAAATCCACGTAAATTCGAGTTTGATATATTACAGATACATTTACACATATTTATATACATCTATACACGTATATTTTTATGAACGATGGTTAATAATTAAAGAGAGGTAGAAGCAAAGTATAATTCAGCCTAAAACAAGAAGAAGTCTAAATCTATAATGCATTAAAAAACTTTGTTAGAAACATTACGAAAGTTGGAGGAAAGTATTCTTTAAGGGACTTATTCTCCAAGGGAGATTAATTTTATTAAAGTTTCATGCGATATTCATTTATTTAGTTCGAAATATATCTGAATAACAAAAATGAAAGAGTTTATGAAAAAGGTCGATTTAAAAAATTCAGAAGTATTATGATATTTATAGTGGCTTTCGATCGGTGCATCACAGATACATTCGGATTTGTGGTTTTTGTTATTAACCCAATGCGGTTCGCGATCGCCGCTTAATTACGCCGTCTCAATTTCGCCGGTAATAATTGCTCTCTTTCGATTCCGGCTCGGAACGAAGTCTCGGTTTCGATTGCGTGAATCAGCGGCAACGTTGAAACGTGAATGATGATCACCATGGCTGAGCTATTCCAACATACGAAATACGGGCCGTCAAATACCTGTCGAACGATCGCGAGGTAAGCAGGAATCTCGGGAATGCTTCTACTCTGCGTTGCTGCGTGCCGCGGAGCGCTCGGGAGAAAATTTCAAGTTTCTCGGTCGGATTTGCGGACGAGAATATCGGAAGCCTCTCTCTGGCGGCTTCTACTAAACTAAATACCATCGCGCAAAGTCGCGAGATTTCAAATCTTCCTTTGTATGCGAATTGCAGACTGCGCTCGCGTTCGTGAATTGCCTGCGAACGATCGTGAAAGCAGTTCTATCCGCGAGTTCCTAGCGAGTTTCTAGAGGAGGCAACTGATATCGTTTCCACGTGCGCAATTTCGATTTTGATTGGAAACCGTATTCGCCCGCTCGCGATCCGCGTACGGTTTTAAATAATTATCTCACGAATAAATGTTATAATATGTATACGCGCGACACGACATACAGCATCGAGGTAAATTTTAATGTGGAATGTTACGTTTCCGAAAGAGCTTGTGTATTCTGACAATTAGTACGTGCTTTCCATTCTCCACGTCAACGATATTACAGGCGCAATGGCGAAAGCCGGGTAATAAAAGGCGAGGGAAAAACGTTGAACGTTCTGAGTAAATAAAAACGCAACCGCTTTGTTGGGACGTGTATCATAAAGTCGAGATTCGCGTATAGGATTCGAAATATTTTTAGATTATGCGCGAATGCGAGCTCGTGTGTGAGATATTAAAAGTAAACTGAATTAACTCTTCTCGCGCTGTAAATTGCGAATTTCAAGATAAGAGGACACGTATACTCTTCGTCCGTTTTGTAATTAATTCTGCCTTGGCGCATGTGAAATGGCGTTTTTACAAAACTTTATAATCCCATTGCGCAAATGTGCAATGATGTAGCGTCATATGTACTCATGGCTTTTTAATTAAACATCTCATAATGGCCTCGCGGCACGCGGTTCAGATGAAGCGATATCGAAGAAGGAGATACGGCAATATTGGAGGAAGAAAGTTCCACTGCAAATGGCCAGTAAAAAAGTAGAAGGTGTGAAAGTTATAAAGAGAGGCTATAAACCTTTGTACGCAATGAAAAAAAAAGACTTGGCGATGTGTGCGTGGCTAAATTTAAAAGACATTTCATTCCCTCAATAGTAAAATCTTTTCTTCTCTAAAGTGTTATATAATAACAATTAATGTCGACATTCCTATCTGAAACATTATTGTCTGTTAGAAAGAAGATTCTATAAATTTTAATTTATAATTTAGGATTTAACTTGTGACTTAATCACTAATATGTTTTGTATTTTAAGCTATCTGAGCCAAATTATCAGAACCTAACCAATAAAATACAAAAATTATTTGCTGATTTTTTGCTATTTTTTACTTTTAAAAATATTTTTTTGCTTCATTTTTTAAAAAGTTACTTAACCACGACCACTAGTTGGTTATAAATTATTTTTGCGCTAAAATTTTTACAAAACTTGTTGCTGTTTGAATTACAAGTTTGAATGGTTGTAGTTGATTAAGAACAAACAATAAGATGTACTTTGAAGGTTTAAATGGTTAAACAAATTGTCTCTCGTAAGTCGGTTTACTTTGGGACAGCTGTAGCGACTCAACCAACCGGTGGACGTTCGCACGTGTGAAATCCAGTTTGTAAAGAGCGTCTTAACCCGGAAGCTATGGCTGGATGAGTCGTTTCGGCTGCGGGGAGGTCTTGCCTCGTTAAGACTACGCCGCAAACTTGGGAAAGTGCTCTCGGTGTCCGCAAGTCGCCGATCACACGGCCTGCCGGAAACTCGAGAGAGAACAGAGTCATAGAGTTCCTTCGGTTTAGGTGCACCGAGGAAGGCACTGCAGGGTAACTGCGGCAGTTGCGGCAGAAGCAACGCTCGTTTAAAATTTATGAGCTAGGCGTGAGTAATAATCTTAAATATCAGATATCCCCGAACGAACCAAGACCATTAAATATCTGTCCCTTGACATTATCGGCAATCGCCGTTGTATGGTAGTATCCTTCACATTTTATGAAATGTTCTCGTGTTGGTCGAGAGTGTCTAGATTGATTTTTCCACGTATAAGATAATAATAAAAACGAAAAGAAAAGATTGTCACACAAATATAAATATATATTTACAAAAGAAGATAAGAAGCCGAGAAATAATCGTGACATCGATATATGTGACATAACATTAGAAATATCATAGAAAATATTCGTGCATGTGACCGTCTCTATTTTTTAGATTAATACTTTATTTCTTGAGTAAAAGATAAGATTCTGAAATTTTATAATGTTTCACATCAATCGTTTTCTTTTATTCCAAAGTTAAATAAAATTTTAGAATCCTAGCTTTTATTAAAAAAATAGAATATTACTTTAAAAAAAAGAAACGGTTAAAAATGACTGCTGGGTATTTTTAGTGTTCACATATCAAAAAATTATTTTATTGCATAATCTGGATAATTAGTATATGAATGATAATAGAAAATGATCATATATATCAGTCATCACATTCATTTTTGATAAATATCCAATTTCATAAATTTTATTAAAATAGACATAACATTTTGTATCTATCTTTAAAATTCATGCGTATCGATCTTGATCATGTTTTAAAACTAGACATACATTTCCAAAATAAATAGTTCGTATACGGTACTCATACATAAATGTAACCTTAATATATTTTCAAGTCAACAAAAATATTTTGCAGCGAAATAGTTCCGATCAAATATTCTGTTGCAAAAACAACCCGGAACAAGAATCACTTACTGCGACAATATTTCCTTTCTTTCGCAAGAAAGGAAACTAGTACTTTGCACACATAATTGAATGACATTTCTTTAATTGAAAAATCCAGATAGAAATAATGAGTTCTAATAAATGGGCCGAGCTGATTAACGTTCTAAAAAAGTTCGAAGTTATTCTTTCTCGAGAAGTAACTTTGTGTATTTGTACTCTTTTCCTTATAGACACTTCAAATTGAATAATTAAGTGAGTTACTTTAGAAAGTTTACTCAAAGTTATCTTTTAGAATAATACCCTTAGGGGTACTTTTCTGCTGTACATTACGTTTCTTTAATTTTACTGTACGGCCTTATGCATTAAATATATTGTACGCGCATTAAAAAGATTAAAGCGTATAAACTTTATATGGTGCACAAAGTTAACGTTAATTATATATATTTACTGAATTTTCTCTTTATTATGATATATGTACATTAAACAAATTATTTCATTAGCTTAGACATTACCAACTGTCAATAACATTAGCTTATATTAAAGGAAAATATTGTTAAAGAGAATCCTATTTCTATTTTAAGTTATAACGGTATTATGACATTTCAGTTAAACTATGTCGTTGCAAAATATTTTCGCCGAGATAACCGACTTATACACGTTCGGAATAAATACGAATATACATATATGTGCGGTCCATATTACATCGCGTTTTCCTTTCTTCAATATTTCTGTTAATATTGGACATGCGCGCACTTTGCAATACTACTTCCAACGTAATCAGACGACTGGATATCGTTTCTGGGTCGAATCAAATATCGTTGGATATTTCTATTCCTTGCGGGCTGAATTGGGGACGAGAGAACCTGGGATCACATTTATCCCCGAAAGTTATTTTTTAATCATCGATGGATTTCCATTTTTCACCGTGATTTTCGCCTCCCTTCCATTTTCCGTCCAAAGCCTAGTGGATTCATGGTGCTTGATCTAAGCCACGATATAATCTTTATTATATAGCTCGACCGTCCTTGCAAAGTTACAAACCATTTACGATCTAGCTGTGAAGGGAGCGTCCCGCTATCAGCCAACAATGTGCCGCAAGTATATCGCTCCTCAGATAGACATTACGCGTGTTACGTAATAAGGTAATAACCAGGAAACGAGAGAGCGAAATAGAGAGAGAGAGAGAGAGAGAGAGAGAGAGAGAGAGAAAGAGAGTAGGCTCGTGTATAAGGCGCCTCAATTTTCAGAGGGATTGTTCTCAACTATGGCGGAGAGATTCGTGTACCGTTCCTTCCTTATTCTGTTCTCGCTTTCTCGCTGTTCTCGCTGTGTCGCGCTTTATCGCTTTTCATTTTTACAAACGGTCTCCTATTTTATCTCCCGTCTCGTTTTCTACGCTGTGTTATTTAGTCTTTTTCTCATATCTTTTTGTATCTACCTTTGTATCTTCTTTGGTAGCTAGTTTATTTTTCTGAATTCTCGTCTTTGCTTTTTTCATTAGATCTATATCTTGTGTTATTTTTTTGCTTTCCTGTTTTATTCTCCATTTCCTCTTCCTCATGTTCTCGATCTTTTTTAAATTCCTGCTTCCTCTATATTATTTATGTTTAAGTTTGTCTTCTCTCTTCCTCTCTCTTTCTCGGGCCACTTGTGTGTGGCTGTCTGTTCCCTTCTCGTATTCCCTCTTATCCTCACTTCTTTCATTAGATCCATATCCTATGTTATTCCTTCTTTTCTTGCGTTTTGTCTAGGATGTGTGCGTTTACCTCAATTCAACGAGGGGTCGAGGCAATGGGACGCGTTCCGTAGCCGCTACCGTCGAGAGAAGATTCTACAACGAGAGCCTTTACCTTGGTAAACGTTTACGGTTGCCCCATTGCATCGAGGAATTGCCGTTCTCTTTCACTCCGTGCCAAGTGCTCCGGCAGTGCGGGGGAGAAGTTGGTGCCGTTTCAAAGGCGTTTTGCGTTTTATTGCCGACGATACCAAAGTAACGCCTTCGCAGAATATTTTCGCTCTTATGAAATGAGAGTTCAGAAAAGATGAAATCTGTTTTATCTTCTGGCAACCCTATTCTCTCTCTCTCTCTCTCCCTCTTGCTCGCGCGGGCGCGCGCGCGCATATACACATCTCGTTCGATAAACGTCGCTGGACTTTACCTTTTTTCCCCCTTTTTCGGGATATATCCCTGTTCAAGATCTTGTTCTCTTCTTCGCCTCCATTTCCTATCCTTGCGGTCTTCGCATTCGTTTTTCGTTCCCTTTGCCGCTCCCACTTGTTGGTGGACATTTCCTCCTTTTCACCTCCTTATCTGCGCCCCTTTCAGTTCCGTCCGTTGTTCGTTCTCTTTTTGTCGTTATCTCTGTCGACTTGCGCGGCTCTTGGGTACGACGGTATCCTTTTCTCTTGCAATCTGCTCACCACTTTTCAACGTAGGAAGGTAATGTGCACTGGCTATCCTACCTAAGAATAGGTATACAGCGAATGCCTTCATCTTGGTAAATGCTTACAGTTTCCGGTACCCCCAGAGAGGTTTTCGTTATATCTGTATGTTTTTCCAAAATTGCAATAATCAGCACTTCAGCGATGCTCAGCACTTTAAAAAGCTTTTCACGTGATTCAGGATTTTCTTATATATTTATTTTTTAATTAATTCTGATAATTATAACTTTTTAAAATGTTTTCTTTTCAAGATTATATTATTCGATGTTAACTTTAGAATTCTCGTGATTTCCATGTGCAGTCGAAAAGAAAATATAAATTTTTGTTTAACGAAAGCAATATAATATAATATTTTATTTTCTTATAAAATATAGAAATATGTTCATTACATTTTCTTCTCTCGTCTTCAATCTTTTACTTCTTTCTTTTTTTTTCGTTACCTCCTATCTTTCAGTCTTCCTATTTTTTTATTCGTATTTCTATTGGCAGTTCTTCTCTCACGCGCGGTGTCCCTTTCCGGTGCAATCTGCTCGCCACTCGACGCCAAAAGAAGGAGGAGTAAGTAGCAGTCTGCTTTAAAAGATGGTGCACAATGTAGTTTTACCTTGGGAAACGTTTACGGTTGGCCGGTAGTCTTCTTTTATACCAGACTACACACGGCACTTGTATTGAGTCACTCACGGTGACAGCAGTGAGTTCCTTTCAGAACGTTTCGTCACGTTTCTTTTCAAAAGTAAGGGATAACATTTCGTTAAATACTAGTCCTTAAGAAATAAGAGGAGCAATTATGGAACTGTAGTACTAATACTCAGACAACATAATTTGCGACGAAATTGATGTATCAAATCAGGCATCTTGCGACTACACATTATTGCAAGAAAAAAAATAATAGGTATTTTTACAATAATTTAATTTTTTAATTTAATGGTTTTTCATTAAGTTCATAAATAAAATGAAGTGTCTCGTGTTTGAGCAATATTTATAATATGCATTCAAGGAGAGGGCAGCATAATACGTATACTCCAGCCATGTTATTTTATACAACAATCCTTATATATCGTAACGAGAATGTATATCTATAAGTATGTGTGTGTGTGTGTGTGTGTGTGTGTGTGTGTGTGTGTGTGTGTGTGTGTGTGTGTGTGTGTGTGTGTGTGTATGTGTGTGTGTATATACGTGTTTATTCCGCAATCTCCGTGGCTACCGGTTAGTTGAGAGGAAGGTGCCACCGCTTTCCAACTCCCAGAGAAAGGACGAGAGAGAGAGAGAGAGAGAGAGAAAGGGGAGGGGGGGAGAGAAGAGAAAGCCCGGGTCCCTTCATGTTCTCTTACAACGGACCTCTCGCCACGGCTTCCCCTACCCCTTAAGAAACAATATAATGTGATTTACTAGACCATTACTGCCACTGTACTTTCCGAGTAGCGGCGCCTAGGTGCGGTGCACCGACCTTCCATGGACATACCGCGTTTACCGTAGTCACGTATAACCGACTACTATTCTCCATCTCATCTGACTTCTCTGCGATGGCAGACCTCCCCCCGATCCTCTATCGCTACCTTGCTTCTCTCGCTCGTAATCGGTTTTATATGTTTTGCTTTCTATCATTTAGATACGCTAAGATAAGAAATGCCTCTCCTTCCGTGCTAAAGGGAACGAGAGACTTATGACGTGAATGATGGTAATTAACCGTTTAAATGTCAGACAGTTGACATGGAATCATATATTATGCATATATGGAATCATAGAATAGCGATATGCATTTTTAATTTTTATGATAATTATACATATAAAATGTAATTTTTATCAATTAATATTTAAGAGTAAGTTAAATAGAAAGCTGAAATATTGGAATTATGATAAACGATGGCTATTCCATAATGTAAATTCTCGTAATACAAGAGCGAATTATGGCTCGATCTTTATTATCGCGATAAGTTAAATCTATGGGTATTAATATAAATGTATTATAAGCTTGGAAATATAAGTTGGCGCGGTACAAGTTAACACGAGCGAGTCGCGCAGCGCGCGTCTGAAAATTCTATGAGATTATTCGCGGGAGAATTGATCGGTACTCTTCGGTAACTGACCTGTGATCCGACATTTCGGACGTATATCGGATATCGATGCACGGAGTTGTAACTGCAGCGTTCTTAGCGCTCTGCTTTTCGCATGGATATATCGTCGGGCGTTCGGCCGTAAAACTCGAATCGGCGTAGCTAATTCTTTATCGCGACCGACGTGCTCTCTCGCGCGACTGAGTTTTTCTCGAGATTCTCTGATCGCGCTGTTTACTCTGTTCCTCTTTTTTTTTTTTCCTTTTTGAGCAACGAATAGTGGACTATTGTATCAGACATGAAGATTTTACGCCGTCTTTTCGCATGTTTCGATCGAGTACACTTTAGAAATCATCAAATTAACCACTCTCAAGATTAATAGGTACAAATCTTTTTCCATTGCTTCTGTCTTCAATATATATATTTTTTAGTAATATATTATTGTTTTTAATACACATACATATATGTATAAAATTTAATCTTTTTTACCAATATCATTTTTTTTTTAAATATTTTTAATAACTCTTTAGTTAAATATGCCGATGTCGCTGTAATTGCAACGGGAAAAACGAAAAATGGTTTTTGACCACAATGATATTATAATTGTAGTGTCAAAGTGCTGCGTTTGACCGTAAAATTCGAAATTGCGCGGGGCTAATATTTTCCCCTGAAAAAATACTCTGTTGCTTTCGGCGCTTCGGATACTCCCGTCATGAAATTAATCCGATTCCTTTGGCTATTTTTATTAATCAAGCTACGAAACGAAATGCGCATTTCACATCGTTGGTTGATTGATTCAATATTTAAATTAATCACGTGCTGGTCGTGCGCTTTGAGATCGGAGAAAGAATTTCGTGGTATATATTATCAAAGTTTGATCCTCTTTCCGTAAAATAGAGAGTGATATTTCCAATTTTCATTTGACATTTCGTATATGCATAAAAATTAACTAGCGCTGCGGTGAACGGATCGGTATATTTTGCATACATTTTATTCGGTCATATTCGGTTAACGGAAAACATGGATACGTATCATTTACGATACGAGTCATGTTTCGATATTCGATATTGGCGTATTTAACTAATGAACGTCCACCGTTAAGCCTATTGAGAAGTTCCCTGCTGTTCTATAATCTATTATTGAGTTGCTCTCGCCGTAGATCGAGTTCGCGTGATTCGCGTTACATAGAATTGGATCCCGCTCGCGGTTACAGCAGTATCACATGCAAATTCTCTTCATGAGACATGCGTCTGTATGTTTCTTCTCCCCGTCCCTTTTTCTTGCCTTTTCTTCCCACTATAACTAACGACTACGTACATGTTTATGCCGATGATACATAGTGCGCTACCGTGATCGATAGGAGCATTATCCATCAAACGGTTACGAATTCGCGCAAGATCGACGACGGCTCCGGGCAAAGTTCAAGGCTACCTCGGGCGGCACCGCGATTTCGCCATCGGCGGAATCTCCGCCGTGGGGCAATACGTTTCCCGACGTTTCTTGTCGTCGTCCTCCCCGTTCTCGCAACCCTCCGTCGCGACGTTCGCCGGTCCCCGCGCCGCCATTCGTTCTCCCCCGCGGGAGCAGCAATTCAGCTTAGCCGGGGCTGAAATAGCGGTTTCCGCGGCGCAAAAATCGCCGCCAGGAGTGCACCTACCTGCCCGCCCACGCAGTAACGAAATGTCGAGAGAGAGAGGGAGAGAGAGAGAGAGCGAGGAAGAATTTTTGAGAAGGTAGAAAGAGAAAGGGAGACGGCGACGCACAGAGAGAGAGAGAGAGGCCGATGAAACGAGGGTCGACGGCATGTCTCGCGGCTGCTTTGCATATCCCTGGCGATGGATCCGCTAAATCTGCGGGGCGATCGATCTTTTCTTCGCTTTACCCTTTTTCCCACCGTTCTCTGCCCGCCGTCCCGGCACCTCCTCGTGGGAAATCGCGGCGAATCGACGATCCCGACGCTCGATATCGCCCGCACGTATCCGTACAAAGCGGATTATGTTTATTTTTAGGCAGTCGGTTGCGGCGCGCGCGCGTAAACCCTCTCCGGCGAGTTGTTTCGATCTCGGAGAATGCGCTCTGAATGTAAACGAGGGCGCTTTTTTTTTCCATGATGCGGCATTTCATTTTGCCGCGAGTGCCTCCATGTCGCCGATGTCTCTCGACTTAATTCGGGGTGTTTCGAAATTCAAGAAAAAATTGTGCTATCCCTAATTGCGTGGTTTTGTACGGGCAAACAAAAAGAAGATAGGAAAAATGGTGGAGAAAAGAGGAGAAACAAACTGATGTATACAAAACACGATGTATGAATTTTACAAGACGGTGTGTGTATTCGCGTATCGCGAAGAATATTATCTAGGTATACTATCCGGTACAGGGAAGCACTAAATATGTCGTTCAAAGTGTCTGAAAGCTTAGTCACAGTTGTACTCTCTCTCTTTCGGTGTCCATTAAAATTATGTTGAAGAAAGTTGGTGACGAAACTTACTTAACTCAATAATTTCTGCGATGAGAGATAAATTAATTCAGTTTGCGAGAGTTTCGGAATGTAAGGGTCGGCAAGATCGATCTATTTCGTTAGTAGCGCTAGATTTCTGTGTCGGGATATGCTTTTTGTGCCGTCTATTTTCACATTTCGCTCGTGGGAAATCGCAACGACTCGATATCCGTCTCGTTCGATATTCTCGTAAATGTCTCTCTGTAAAACAGGTTTGTGGTTCTACATGCTACTGTGCTTGGTTCATAAATCCTTTTGATCGAGCTATTCTGACTAGGGTGAGGGGGTGCATGCGAATCAAACGACCAATTTCCAACTTGGAATTTTGCCTACAGAGGCAGAGAAGGTAACGGTAGATAATCGCATGCACGAACGCTTACAGCGTTCTGTAATTATTAATCTGATCTTTACTAACATGCTACTGCATATGTCCCACAAAAGTTTAATATCGATTAATTAATTTGATAAAGAGTGAGTTGAATAACATTTTTCGCGAAAAGGCATCTTGATGATGTAAAAGTATGTAAAAAATATTAAACTCGTCACGTCTACATACAACGTACAGGTATTTGATAATAGGTGTAACATCCGCTGTGGGTAGATAGCGCGGATTAACCTGAATAGGAAAAATCCTGTACCTAGCATTTAGAGGAGCATTCTGTAAACAACAATGACTATGCGTTGTTGTTCTCCCAATTCCAATGCCTCGTTGCGTGTCTAGCAACGATAAACGCTATTGTCTCTTTCGCCGAATCACGCGCTGATCATTCGCGAATCTTTATTGATGAATTTCTCATTGTTTTTATTTTATTGCCATAATCACAGGACTGTATTCAGTTTAATCCGCTTCACCTACTTGTAGAGAGTGTTATACCTATTCAAACAGTCGATATAATTCACGCTGGATTTTAAAATTGAAAGTAATTAACACATCAATCTTACGGCGATTGCGGTTCAAACTGTAATTACTTTGGAAACGTGCGCACTCGGAACGTCGGAAGTCGCCCTTTAACGTCGTTTAAGCCACGGTCGATTTCGACCTTGTGGAAAGAAAGCATCGATAAGATCGAAGTAGAATTTATCGCCGGTTTCGCATCACCCCCAACGGAGATCTCCCTAATCTCGTTTCTAATCTCCCGTGCGCCGACCGTGGGTTTCACGAGGAAAGCCACGTTGCGGAACACGGAGAAATAACGGGAATATATACATTCTCGTCGCCTCCGAGAATTCGTCTTTCGAATTTATCGCGCGTTGATTTAATTAAATCCCCGACGCGGGCGCAGTCGTTGGCGGCGGCGTAGGCGACGGTAACGCTCGGCAGCCCCTTTTTCTTAATTAACCACCGCACGACTACGTGCTGTCGTCTGGACCGCGATTCTGCCGAATAAAATGCGGGAGGGTGAGTCCTTCTGTTTAGTATCTCGCCAGCTTCGAATATTTTACGATTTACGTACCGGCCTGTAAGATTATTTTGGCATTAGCACTTAGTCAGAAAATCATTGATAAAAAATGATTGTTTCGTGAATATTAAAAAAAAAGTTTTAATTGATACATTTCTGTTAGGAATATCAACGCGTTCTAGAAATCTTGTTTTGTCGTCTTGTTAGTGAACAACATTGATTTGAATGTGCTGAGTGTACGGATACTTTTGCTCTTCTCTGATTTAGACAACGACCTTAGAATATAAAGGTCATCGAATTATTTATTGGTTATTGCAAGTCTAATGGAGAAAGCGATCGATAATGTCAGTAAAACCGCGAGACGTGATCGTGGGTCAGATGTACGTTTTGACAATGATAAATGGGCGTGTGTGTATGTGTATGTGTGTATGCTGCATATGCATATAGATGTATATGGTCATATGTCAGCAAATTCCGAGATAATAACCGAAACAGCACATCTGCCATTCAACAGTCTCTCTTTCTCTATCTCTTTCCGTCACTGTGAATACGATTATAAGCACGTTTCGGTGGTTATTATCGAATAATTTGCACGATTAGCAAAGTAATGTCTCGGCTATATTTCAAGCTTATTCATATTAAGAAGATTATACTCGATTATATTTATTCTTCTTCTTTCCATTCACTCTTAAAAAAAAAACATATCAAATTGATACTCGAAAGTCTCGAAGTATTGTTGCCTCTTTTACGCGATGCTAATTGGTTTTCTCGCTTGGCTCACTTTGTATTGCGAGAGTAATCAATAAGATATGAAAATTATTTGCTAATTTTTTGCTTCTAAAAATAATTTTCTTGCTTCACTTCTTAAAAAGTTTAATATTGAGCTATCGAGCCTCTCGTAACTTTTTAAAAACTAAAGCAAAAAGATAGCAAAAAATTAGCAAATAATTTTCATGTCTTATTGGTTTATAAAAATACATATAAAATACTAATTTACAATAGTAGACACAGATAGCGATGAATAATAATGCGATTAAATCAATATCCATATTAATACCTTTCAAGCCAGTTAAGCCCAAGATGATTTCCAAGGCGATAGTCACGAGTCTTTTCGCCGCAAAGAGCAGAAAAATTTCGACGAACTTCTTTAAAAGTCAAATCGGTCGAGATAAATTGAGGGATCGCTTCTTCTTTTTTTTTTAGAAAAATTCACGAAAATGGATAAGAAAAGGTGCAAGAGAATCGGAGATCCGCAGAGGCATGCGGTTAATGCTATTATTGGAATTAATGTTTCAGCGTATCTGGGAAGCTATTCGAACAATCTCATCACGACGGACTTACTGCTCTCCTTTAGATAGAGGAAGAGGTAGGAGAGTGAAGACAGTAAGAAAGTGAGAGATGGAGGGAGAGAGAGAGAGAGAGAGCGACTGTTTTAAGTAGTTCGTCCATTTTAACCGTCTCATCTACCAGACCCTTCTAGTTGACCCAGAATGCTTGCGCGTGTTTCGCACCAGGATGAACCCGGGGGGTAGTTAAATTTGTAATTTAAATCAATGTTAATCTTAGAACTACGCCGTAACACACCGAGCCAAGATTCATTGCCGACGTTCGGCGAAAAGACGCTTATCAGTGGGATTGGCCGAGAAGAGACCTCGCGCGACTCTTGAGACGAAAGCGTTTAACCATATTGTCTTTTCTATAATAATTTAAAACTCTTACGCGATCAATATGATTTTACAATAATTCGTACTGTACAAAATCGCTGATAATCGAAAAAATATTAAAGAATAAACTTGATAAATTTAAAAATATAAAAGACTTGTTACAGATTTATAAAGACTGATATGAAGCGGTTCTTATAATAGTAATAATTATTATATTTATTTAA
>VBVQ01000420.1:0-60319 GCA_011636635.1 Tetramorium simillimum | reverse complement strand
CTCCCCCTCCCCCTTCGCTCCTCTCCCCGGTATCATTTCCCGTCCTCGTTCCTCTCTCACGTGCTCCCGCGTGCGCTCACGCGCGCCTTTTGCATCTCCCGCCGTCGCCGTCGCCGTCGCCGTCGCCGTCGCCGTCGCCGCTCCGTCGTCTCGCTCGCACGCACCGTGTCTTCTCGCGGGCGAATGCGAGGAAAAGGAGAATCGCCGGGCGATTGATACCGCGAGAGAGACACGCCGCCTCCGGAGGAAACGAGATCGCCGAGTAGCCGCCGAGAGAGTTTGTGTTTTTGTTTATCCACGGACGGACCGCACCGGTATAACTGCACGCCGCTGCGCTGGTGCGCGAGAGGAAGCTGCAAGTGGACGCCCCGCGGAAGGACGATTTGTTGCCGCAGGCGTTCGAGGAAGGTAAGCTCATATTTTTCCCTCCGTTTCGCGTAACGCGCGCGTCCCCGCGCCGAAAGTGATGCCTGGTAAAAGTAATGTCGTGTAGCTTTCCTTATCGATCGGGATGATTCGATTCGGAAAAAAAGAGATAAAATTTTAGTAAAAATAGACGTAGATTAGAATGTCTGTGAGGATGCAATTCGCTTTTGAGAGCAATTATATTAACAAAACCGCTGTATTAGAATTGGACAAACATGGAACAAAGTATCGGCGAAAATGCATATTCAGTGCCGGTTAAACGGCGGCTCCTGAATATGTATTTGTATATCGGCGTACATGTATAAAATATAGTCGCCGGTACACTTGCAAATACATGCGCGAAAATGTTATTATACGCGAATGCATTTTACCTAACACCGTCGGGGGGCGAGTTGATTCATTGTGGCGATCAGTATTGTCGACTTGAACACACAACATTGTCGCGTACGTTTGTCACGCAAATGTTCGGAGCGCAGAATGACTTCGCTACCATTGTACTATTACGTTCGGCATTATATATATACATATATATAATGCCCCGTACGTACACGCCGTGCTGCATTCGTACATTCGTTCACTCCAGCAACAGGCAAGCTTTTTTTTCCACCTACCCCGCCACCGTTTCCCGGTTCATTAATCTCAGAAACTGCACCGCCACGTATTACTACTACGTTCCACCCTCGAAAGTCGGGCTTATCTCTTCGGAAGACTAATAATATTACTCCGAGTTAATTAGATCTGGCGATTTTCATCCGCGAGGAAGTTTTTACACACGCATTTGCCATACATGTACGTGCAACCTGTGCGTTGTTACGTTCGCGAGCTCGGTTCCGCTCGCATAAATATTAACAAGGCATTACGACGTCTGTAATACCAAGAATACAAAATCTCCTGATATTAAAATTTTTTTCTTTATACTAAAACCGCCCGTTCCCTCGCTCGTACGTAGTCAACGTGCGTTCGAAGAAGCGCGCACTTGTTGTATAATAACACTTAGCAGGTGGCTCTTGGCCGTTTCTTTATAGCGAGTGAACTTAAAATATACTGCGAATGGATTTAATTACGAGTACATTAGAGAAAATTTATCGCTAGCGTTTTGCCGAAGCTGGCTTTTCCGCGAAACGGTTGACTCGCTTTGTCAAATGAACATGCATAGTGAATGGAGGCGCATTAGTAAGCGAGCAAAACGAACACGGAGGTATGCAGTGCATCGTGCATTGCAAAGCATTATAGGCATTGATAGAGGAATTACCGTGAGATTTCAATACGCACAAATGTCGCAAATATTCCTACGGTTAAAAAGCTCTTTAAATATTATTTTATTTATATTTAATTCGCAGTTGCAGAAATATTTTCTGACATAAACTTGGAAAAACCGTGTTTATTAATGCTTGAAACTTGATTATAAGCTTTCCCTCTATTATGGTGTATTAATTAAAGTTCGAATTATTTCTCGCGAAATTAAATTTATGAAGTAAATTTCAAGTTATTATGCAATCTAAATTTTCTCTTTGAACAAAGTCGAAATTTCAAGTTAAGCGTTAAATAAATTTTCCCTCCTTATTTACGTTCTTGAAACGTCATTTATTGGCTCTTGGATTTTCGCTTTTTAATAACATCATGATTAAACTCCTGATTGAGCTTTTTCGTAGAACGAATTTCGAATATAAAAAGTTGAAAGGAGAATACACTCGCCAATTCTCATTCTACGGAATGTTCCGTATAATAGTACTTAATCGTTATTCAGCAGTGGACTTGACGTGGCACATTATAAATTAGATGGCTATAATGCAAATTGCAGTAGACAGTTTCCCATGAATGAGTACGCGCGTGGCGCACATTGAACCTTAATTTACTTCCGAGAGGGATGCATTATGGCGATTGCATAATGGGAGGGTATGTGGCTTTTCATAATATTTTTACTACATAGGTATTGTCCATCGTTTATTCATTGACTTTTGTTATTACAAAACTTGGCAATGGATTATAATATAATTTACTGCCGAAAGTATTCTTCTCTCTCTCTCTCTCTCTCTCTCTCTCTCTGTCGTTGTTTTTATTATATTTCGAAATAATTCAATTATATTCCAATCAATTTTAATTCTCAGCGATTATCATATTGCTTTTGTACTAATTATTTCGGGAACGCGTATGCGACTTGTTGAAAAAACTCCTTTTTTACTTTATATAAATTATATGATATTTAAATTTTTTAACAAAATTACTTTGTGTTCCATTGCGAGTCGTAAATTTCAATCAGTTTCGGATAGAAAGCCATAGTTCGCTCGTTTCCGTGAATCACTTGATTCGTCGGGCTTTCGCTTTTTATCACGGAAAAACAAATGAGAGAAGATGGCCTTATCTTGCCGCTCGCAACTCCGCGACTTCTTCTCGTGAGAATGAAAAACAATTTTAAAGTTTGTCTTTAGTTATTGAAAAGAAAGTGTTACTGAACATTTTACTTAATTTTTTTTCTTCAATCGTGTTTTTTCGTCACTAGAAAAGTCCTCGAAGGAAAAATGGATCCTTCTTTTCGCGACGATATTCGCGAATGAGTAATTTTTCGTATAATGAGTCACGACGGAAAGTGATTTCCCGCTTTCACGCTTGCATCTGAATATGAGCGATGAAAATCGCGTTATAAACGTTTCCGTCACGAATATTAAGGTCGGATGATTCACTTTTTAATATTTGATGTTAACTCAACTGTACTGATTTTTGTCGCATTATGAATCAGTTACATTTCGTTATAAATTATGACGAAAATTTGAATTACTTTTATATATGTATAATGTAACCGCAATTTATGCCATTATTATACCGTTATAATTATATAATTAATCTAATATTGTATTTTACTAATTTCCGGCTTCATAATCATGTTAAAGAGGAATTACATAAACATTTCATGTGCTATGCTAATTCAAGACATTTACGATTCATGAAATTCATTGCTCTATTAGAGAAATCAGTCTAATTAATCTTTTGTCAAGCTAGTATTATTTGTGTTGGTTGCGTTTATTTTGTTGTTAACAAATTTCCTGTACAGATTTCTTAATTAATATTGATAAAATTTAAAAAAAATGATCAATTTTATATTATAGCTTAACTCTGTGAATCAAATAAATCAAATAATCAAATATTCATATCTCTAACATGGCGTGAAAAGATTGTTTGTTTGCTACAGCCATGCTGGGAATTTGTAACGAAAATGCATTTCTCTCGAGGGAGCTAAAAGAGTTATGTATCTTATCTCCGTCGCGTTGTTATGTTTGGTATTTATTAAAAAACAGTGTGTTGTTTCCTCCTTAATGACTTACTCCGGAAATGTAATTATCTAATTAAATTATTCATAACACCTATGAGAATATTGAGAAGACGTACACGTTTATTTTTTCTTTTTTTAGGAGAGAATTATCTAATATTACAATTAACTCATAAAAGACGTTTTCAGTCATAACAGTTAGGAGTGAAAAGTAAATTCAGAAATCGTAACAAAGAGAATATTAAATTTTATTTAAAATTCACAAAGAGTGTCCGTCATATTATCTCTTTAATTAAAGGATCCAGTAAAAATTATGCGAATACAATCTTAATGATTAATTAATATTTAAACATACTTTATTGCTTTATCATTGAAATTGATGTGAGAATATTTTGGATAAAATTATAACCAAACTGTAGACAGAGATAAGCTATGAGTCTCGCTAGATTTTCCCTCGTGGGACTTAGCATGTATTGCTTCGGGCTCTTCAATTATTCACGATACAGGATTCATAACGGCGGGTGAATAAAGTATCTAGATGCAATATATCTAGTATACACTATAGAGAGATATTTCGTTCTTTAAATCATTGATCCGTTTGAAAGATCAAAGTATTAAATTTAGCGGATTAATTCTCGTATAAGTATACATTAATTTCAAACGATGAAGTTTTATAATAAGTATTTTGGTCAGTAGTCTGCCTCACAATTTTACAGAAATAATCGAAATAATTTACACACGAATGTGCTATCGAATCACTCGAAACTATCATCAGGATCTCGTTACTAATTCAATTTAGCAACCTAATATTGTGCATCACTGAGAATTGTTATTGTGTAGTATTCGATTGTTGCGAAATTATAGTATTAATTTTCAACGGTCTCTACGTCTCGTGCCGATTTATCGCTGGCTTCGCGCCAAGCGCGTAGCGTCTTCATCAGTAAAACAAGCCGTCGCGACTGGCATGTTAGCGAGACGAAAGCCGCATTAGTCGGTCGCATCTGTCAATAATTATTATCACGGGTGCGCAGTGCGTGCCGCGTTTCGCAGACGGCCGCTGCATGCACGTTATCTGAGAAAACACGAGGCGAGCGATATCAACGACCCGTAGATACGACGCGATGGCGAGAGAGAATGGAATGAGAGAGCTGTTGAGAGAGAGAGAGAGAGAGACAGAGAGAGGGAGGGTGTCGGAGAAACGGAGAAAGAGGAGAGTTTCACGAGACGACATGAAACGGTTTTCGGGAACTTCTTGGTCGTGGTTACCGTGACGTGCGTTTTGTTCGCGGGCAATGGTAATCAATGTCACGATAATTTATCGTAAAAGAGCAGTAAGTCATTGTCAAGCTACCGAGACGTGTAACAGTCTTCCTGAGGTAATTTTAGATAAATTAACTGCGCGACAACGAGAAACAGGTATTAGATACGTCTTTTCCGATAATAATATTCAAGCATTCATCATTTTCGGATTATGTACGGCCAGTGAGTTAAGCTTTGGGCTGGGAACAAATAAAATCTTATATACTTTTAGTTGCAATCGAATTTTCGTTTGGAAAACTTCGGTCTTCGCGAGCGATCGCATTACCTTTCCGAGGAGTTACAACGAGAGCTCTAAATTGATCCTGTCGATAAGAGAAAGAGTCTGCAGTCACGCGAGCCGGCACTCATCCGGAATACCTTCTCGATTCGATATATTTTAATAATGATGACTCTTCTGTTTAACTTTCACTTGAATTGCTTTTTGCACATTTTACCATTTCGAAAGCGCTACTAATACACCGTTGATTCTATACAGCGACGCTTATTATTCTAATGTGAATAATAGAGTGTATATATAACATCAGAATAGTTCACCTCTCTACAAATTATACGACTGGTATTGGCTTTGTAAGAATACAATTACAAAAAATACAAAACGGCTAATATTACTCTAACATTATGATTACATACACACTTTATGTAATCCCTAGATATGGAAATATTTTGTTTTGCCACATAAAATGTTTTCAATCCAATATAATTTAAGAGTTAATATCTCCGTGAATCTCTATAGACCTACAGATTATAGTTACTTGCGGATCTAGTGGAATGTGACTCTGCAGGTTCATAAATTCATCGCAAATTCCGAATTGAATTGCAAGATAACGATAGCTTCTTGGCACTTTTATTCGCAGTTCATCTCGTAATTCTCGTTAATTCCGACAGTTTGGCGCTGATTTGTATAAGCGACAATTGCGATAACGGTAATAAATGTATTTGCATACGTAGCCTTGACGAAAGGCGCATCTTTGCGGCTTGTAGACGTTGGAGACTCGTTTACCGAAGTGATCATTAAACATTTTGCCGTCTGTGTGCGCGTATTTGCATAAACACCAATTATGTAATTAATACTAATAATGGTAGACGTGCAATGAATATACATGAAACGGATACACAATTCGTATGATAGTTGTGACGATAAAATTTTGAACTTTGTGCTTCTCGAACTGAGACCAGAATTTCAAATTGAATTTTTGCAATCTGTATTTTCTTGTTTCCCTAAATATAAGATATTTATCAACCAATAAAAGAAAAAAATCTTAATAATTTATGAGAGTTAATGGAAGAATAATATTTATTTCTTCAGCATTATAATACTATGATTTTTATAAAAGCTATAAAAAAGGAATATAAAAATAAAATTGATCGGTACACATTAATTATCATCATCATATATGATGATGAGATTGTTAGTTATAATTTTTAAAACAATTTTCTAATACATTATTTTACTGTAGTAGTTAATTTTGTCAGTTAAAAAGTATCGCAATGTCGTATTTATTAAATTTTAATTTTAGTAAAGTTACATGTTAACTGCGCGACATATGTTCTGAAAACAAAATACATCATAGAAAATGATTTTTTTAATTTTTTAAAAATCATTTTATATAATATACAGTTTATTAAGAGAAGACAAATATAATGCAAAAAAGGAATTTCTATATCACAAATCTGTATCAGTTAAATATTATAACGTCAATAGTTTCACAGTTTCCTAGGAGACATTAAACATGCCATAAACTCTCTATCGTTAAAATCGTTGTTTAATTTCACTATTGCGTAGATTTACCATTGTGAACATGCGATCGAATTTTTTCTATTTGCATTTCGCAAAGCCAACCGTGTAGCGCAAAATGCCGTGAATAAATGTTTATTGATGGCTCGTGCGAGTGAATCTGGTAACAAGCTAACAATTCACTTATGTAACGTATAGATACACGCACGCACGTAAGGCTGCACATCCACATTAAACGAAATTATCAGCTTGTCACGATACAATCGAACGACAACATCGTCGCGCGAATCGTGAAATATTAGCACGTCAGAAATATTATCACGTGCTTCATATTACAAACGGAGATCTCGTGAATCACATTGATTGCGAGCGAAAAGAGGAGAATCATCACTAATAGTGATGAGTCGCCTACGCGCTGCGAATAACACATTTCGACTTGTCATTATTCATTATCACGAAAGTCTGGCCTCTTTTTCTCTTATCAGTGATTTAAAATCAGTTTGTAATATGAAAGTAAGTAATTACTACGGCCAGATCTCTTTGCAATAACGTATTTTTTGTTACTTTTTTCCTTCTGCTTTTCTCTTCTTCATTTTTAAATTTGAATTTAAAGAAGCTTGTTTTTTTTCTTATAAATATTATTCTTCTAAATATTAAATATTGATATATCTATACGTTTATCATAAATAGCAGATTTAGATTGCTTTAAAATAAAAGCGTTATATATAATATTTTTATTCATTTAACATTAATGTCTTTATTTTTGTATTAACAATCTGTTTTATTCGTGTTGTTGTCGTGTCACTTTTCGATCTGAACTGCCAGAAATTGCAATACAAGTAATATTCTTATTACAAAGCAAGTAAACACATGGGAAAACTTGAATATTTATGACAATTATTCTTTTGGTTATTATCATAAGTTTATTCATATTTACAATTAAAGTCGTGAATAACAGTATTTAAATTAAAGCAGATTTAATTTCAACGGGAAGGATTGCAGGAATCTTAAAATAAATCTCATAGATTGTTCAAGATCGTCTTTCTTTTCTACTCTGGCGAATATGGTAAGCCCGAGTTAATCGATGTCGTCAACGACCATTAGTCGCGGGTCCGCGACACAAAGCGATCTGGCCGGATTCCAGGAGCGTTTCTGGCGGAGAGGCGCCGGTTTTATTGTCTCCCGATGAGGCTTTGCCCACGCTTGATTCACACGCGACGCTTAATCGACGTGCCTTGGCCGCCACTGCGCCGTTCGCAATCATGCTCGGTAATGGAAACCTGCGATTTCTTTTTTTATTCTTTTTCTTTCGTATCACGTTTTTCTTACCGAAGAAAAATAAACGAATAAAAAAAAAACGATGATTCGCAGAGAAATTTATATATGAAAATTAGAGAGTATTATTTCGCATTGATCATCTCATCAGTGTTTCGATCTTTATATCGCTTTGAACGAGATGTCAGTTCAACACATATATGGGGGTTTCTTACTCAGATGCGATATCGTGGAGGGATGAAACAATAAAATATCGATGCTGCCTTTCGACAATTTCTAGTTACACACGCGATGTTAAGCAGATCTGCGCCCTTCGCTTAGATAAACGCGGACACAGCATCGATAATTTCTATCCCGGAGCGGCGACCAATTACGAATTATGCACGCGTGCGGAAGCCCGGCCTATCGTACGGCTGGATCGAGCGCGAAAGAACGGGCCGGAGGGATTCTAGAACCCGGTAACTGGCAGGTACGGGAACGAAATTGACGTCGTTTAAAGATATAATGCAAACGCGCGCGATCCCGCCACTATTATCGAATGAGCCTCGGTCATTGCATGCGATCAGCGGTGCGACCGCAAAATGCACGCGCGGAGCTTTTACGCTTCGTGCTTTTAAGTGCGCGATTTTTGCAGCTCGTCAGCAGCCACGTGTAATCGTTGCCGCGAGGCCGGTCGTGTTTACGATAAATATTATGTCGCGCACGCCTCGAGTCGCGTGCATTTTTTTGTTCATCGCCATATTTCGCAGTTAATGAAACACGTAATGTGCAATCAGGAGTTCGAGGGTTAAACAGCTAATTCACGAGGCATTATTAAATACGCGCCACACTTGTGATACTTTTAACACCCAATGACTTATATGATAATCGTTTATGTATTTTAAAATTATGTGTTTAAAACGCTTGAAATCGAAGTGTCAAAGAGGTTTGAAAGATCTAGATTGTTGACCAAGAAATTATATAATTACATAAATATTGCACAAATTTAATAATACATTAGTAACGAGATATTAATTTTGAAGATGACTCTTCAGATTTGACAATAGCAAAATAAAGTAATTATATTTCAATTACACGTCGTATTTTATTTCGGAAGCAAAAAACAATGAGACGAATCTTATCTGTCTTGAAAAAAAAAGGCCAACATCGCTCATGGTAATGATATTGATCATGCGAAAGTCTCTTTAGGCTCATGCTATTGTTTTTTATGTCGACAGACGGAATAATTCCGGCAACTATTTGCTATTTCCCATCGTGAATGCACTAACTCGCTCAGGTAGGACTGTTGCACGCGATATCATCGGTCACTATAACACGCGAGTGAAAAGCACGCCGTAAGCACCTATCGAGCCGAATGAGTCTCGTAATCGACCGTGGTGCTCCGCAACGGGCACCCACGCACATACGCGGGGCACGTGTGCATGCCCTTACGTCGCATTTATATCCCATCCTTATCGGCAACGGCAAGTACTCAAGGGAGTGTTAAATACGGCTTCGAAAAGGGTAAAAAAACAACGCGCGCTCGACGCCGTCTGGCCGAGAACCTCTTTCACTACTTTCGATCCATTTTTTTTTTCCCGAACACCTAGGACTAACACAAGCTCTATTTCCACGCAAAAGTGATTAACAGTCATTGACACATCGATCTGTTGCGTTAACACGTTACAAAATAAACGAAATAAATTCAGGTTAATTTAAATTTATATGAAGTATAAATTTTCAATTTTCTCAAACTTCTTATATCTGATCCACGCGTTTTCGTTTAATTTTTGACAGATAATAACAACTGATAAATCATGATAATTTAATAATAATAACTTGATAATTGATTAATAAAACCTTCTTCAGTAATATTCCTCTGTTTTTCATATCAAAATGTAGCTCGTATTTGGAAAGTCCAATTATCAAGATGGGAGATAAGAGCGATTATCGTTAATTATTAAAGCCTGTGATCAGAAACATGTTTTATAAAAATCTGAGATAAAACTCGATCATCTGACAAACGTTACGTTCTCACGTAAAGTACAAGATTCACACATCTACTTGGCAAATATAATTATTTTGCAAAATAAAATTGTGCGCTGGCCATACTTCAATTTTGATTAATGAACACACGTTGTCATGAATTTCCATCAAGTTTTTTCCAAAAGGCCCATAAACCCGCTTCTTGCGCCGATCCCCATTATGAGTGTTATCGTGTGCTGCGCGGCTCATGAATTTTAATCGGTATTATATCTGAAAAGCGCGTCTCTCTCTCTCTCTCTCTCTCTTGATGGACTCACCTTGCCTCGCTTCATCTACGAGCGACTCGTTCGAACCGCAATACACTTCGCTGTAAGATAGTGTATCCGCTTGAAAGTCAAAACCGGGTTTACCGCAAGATAAAGAGCTATTGCATCATATATACGGTGTACTCTTGTTCAATAGGACAGGCGATAATGGGATCGAATGGTTGTCGTCGCTTCTGATAGGACAGTGTTACAATTCACATGAACAATGTTACAAGATAAAAATTTTCTCAGGGAGATTCGAAATTTTTATTATTTTTACATTTTAACAATTATAAATATTTCATTTTCAGTAATTATCGAATTTTGAAGTTTTTATGAATATAATTAGAATTAATTTTGATAATTAATATTCTTTTTTGTTAGTATTTTAAATATGATGAAGCTTTGATTAGTAATATTTATAACATATGTATGAATCTAAAAAAATGTCTTCCGTTCTAATTAATTAAAATTGATATTTATTTTTTATATCAGATACTTGTATCAAATTAAGTATAATATTATAAGAATATTATTACTACGGTTTCTTCAATTAATTTGAAGCCGAGTCTTTCAGAGAAAATTTAATTACACTATTATTTTTATGCTTTTCTAATTTTCTGTATTAAGCGTCTTAATAATTAGTTATTTATTTCTATTTATTAATTAATAGTTAATTTGTGCAAAGTCATTTATTTTTTACCGCTTATATTTCAAGGAGGAAACCTTTCCAGACCGTTTGTCAGAAACTGACTTTTTATCGAGTTGGAATACCTTTTTCTTTTAGATCCTCCTCAGAATCCCCGGGTTCGTAGATGCAGTTTTCCAACACGTTTAAAAGCCATCCAATTTGTGGGCAACGCGATTTCGCGGCCGGTTCTTCGAGGTCGCGAGTGCGCTTTAAGGCCATAAGTCGCCGTGGCTGGCGGCTAGCGCGGCAGGTCAATAAGCCTCACTCTTAGCCAGATAAAACGCCCCTTTCCCTCGCTTTCGCGTGTTCCGCTCTTAAGTGTGCGAAACGGCGCTTTTGCGATTTTAACCCTAGGAATATGCCAGGTTGTCCCTCTCGCTGCGCTCTCGTATTGCGATTTTTTTTATACCAATAAAATTATTGTCATTCATTTTGAGAATTATATCGATGATTTATATAGTTCTTGCTGTGTTATCCACGATACTCAATGTAGATATGCAAATAAAATCTTTCGCATTAAATCAACTCTAAAGGATATTTCGCGCTTGCTTCCTATTCGTCGGGTTATTATATTTCTCAGTACATGTATAACGCGTGAAAATGTGTAACCGCGAATGACGAGCGAAAGTCGTAACTCGTATAAATTGCAACCGAACGATTGGTCCATCGGGAGAACCCATTGCGCGAAACGGACTTTATCGACGCGGAACGAAGAGCGTTGTAACTTCTCCTGGATCTCCTGGCGGTCCAGCTCGTCTCTTCCTCTCGATTTCCCGCCGCCTCCCGTTCTTCCCTCTTGCCGCGCGTCCGTCCCCGTTCTCTACCTTCCTTCTCCCTTCCCACCCCTTCGATTCCGGCGGCGTGTTCGTGTCACCCACACGAGGACAGACTCCTCGTTCGCAGGCACGATCCGAGTCGTCTCAGTCAGAGCTGAAGCCTGCAAGCAGGTGCGCTGGATGCATTCTGTGCATTCCACTGGGTTCTCGTCCTCATCCAGCATCACACGTCGGCCTCTGCTCCACCTCCTGCGCGCGTGTCCTTCCTTCGCTTCTCTTTCTCTCTCTCTCTCTCTCTCTGTCTCTCTCTCTCCCTCATCCGCACATTCTCTCCACGTTCTCCCTGTATGTCTCGTCGTGTCTCGCCCTCTTTCTTCCACTCTCTCGTCTCTTTCTCTTATTTCGGAGCGCGTTGCAATCGGGCTTTTTCCACGAAGACCTACGGTTTCCTCTCCGAAGAATCATCACCGGCAATCGTTCTCCCCGATGCCGCTGATGATCGCAATTTCGCGAGTGAAACGCGACGCCGAACGATTTCTCGAATCACGATGTCTCCGTCGCTCGTCACCAAGCTTCTTGCGCTCGATAACTCGTGTGCCCGTGACGTGTGTTATCGATTTTTAAAAGACGCCAACAGATAATGGTACATTTTCCGCGCGGGTATCGTTTGAGGAATGAATAAGCGCGATGAAGATGTTGTCATATTTGCGGCATCTTGAAATTTATCGATTCTGATATTACGATTTAATGCGAACTGATACTTCAAATTGATACGTTATCTATAGAATATCTTCATTAAACACGCTGCTTGAAGTAATGTGACGATAAATGTGAGACCATGTGAGATAAGCAAGATCTGCAAGATAACGAATAAACTACTATGATATCGTAATATGCTTGAAAAAAATAACCAAATTTTTTTTTAATGCATGTAATGATATTGTCAATATCGGATCGCAGATCTCTTTTTAATTATTCCGCAAATGTGAAAAAGGAATCTGCTGTTTTTCAAACGAACACTACGTTTAAAAATAATTTCTAGTTTTTTTTATAGCTCCATTATAATTTGAAACATTCGTAAAAACATTTTGTAAAAGGTAAAACTATTTTGTAAAAGGTAAAACTTTAGTAAAAGTATCATTTAAAACTTACTTTAGTAAAAGATAAAAGAATCATTTCACTTCTTGATGTAATACGTAAACGTATAACAGTATTTAATTAAAAGACGATCGCTTTATGCGAGCGTTCCGTAAAGCCGAGACTCCCGAAATACATTTCGTATGCAAACGACTCAACAATAGGAAATTAGTATTTTCCACCTGCTTGCGACAGATCCCGAAAGTAACTCGTTCCATGCCAGTCACGCGCGTTTCAGTAACAATTAACCGAGTGTCGGGCCCGGGTCTGAAGGCAAGGACATTTGCATGTATAGAAGCGCACAGGAATTACTCGCTCGGGGCGCTGTATTTGTTCCAACCGCCCGCGCCAGTCGGGGTCGTCCGCAAATTCATCGCCGCGTGCGTTTCTAGAGCAAACGTGAAGTAGTAGCCCGAGGCTGCCCGCCGTGGTGACCAAACATGGCTTAGACGGGTTTTGTCGCTACGAGCGACAGCGAACGATGTTCCATAGTCGCGGATTCTCGCGACGTCTACGGTAAACACGGCTAAACTGTTCTGAGATTCTCGCTGGAGTTAAATTGAAACGATTTTATCGATACGTCAGAATTTTCTGATAAAATTAATTTTATCAAGCCAATTTTATTGGATGAAAATTGTGGTGCCAAATATTTCTGAAAATGTAAATCTAAGATCATCTTTTCGAGCTGGTAATTCTCGCTGCAAATTTGAGAGCAACGCACAATTTAAAATTGCACGACTGAAAAATAAATATTTTACGTCTTTATGCATATTAAAATAGGTACTTCTCGCGTCTTTGCGCAAGATGCAATAACGTCGTCGAAATTTGTTTCGAGGCTTGCATCTCCGTGTGGATGCGGCTCTCGCGTCGGAAGCTTCATAATCGAAGATGCTCGTCAACGTCGGATTCTAATTATTGCAAATCCAATTTCGCTTCCTTTTTCCGAGCGGCAGGTTAGCCTATAAAAGGAGGAAAAGAATCCGCAACTGGTACCCTGCCACTCGGAACGTACCATGTCGCGGGCCTTGTCTAGCGGCCGGCGCGGCGCGGCGTGGTGCGTCGCGCTCGACCCTTGCGAACGCCACGTTGTGCATCGTCGCGTAATTATAGTCGACGGCGGTAATTGCTCTCAGGAACTGGGAAGCAGTTTGAGTTCTACGTATCGCGGGGCAAGAGTAAACTCGGCAAACTCACTCGCTCGCTTGCCTCGCGAATAGCTGCGTTCGAGCGTGTAGTCGACGTGGAGTCGACGCGCGACCGATGCGTGCATTTCCATAACGCATTCCCGAAAGCATTCCCGTCATGAGAGCGCACGTCGTCATGAGATATGCACGTGTTTCGCACCGATCCCCTAATGGAAAACCGATAAGCCGCACGCCTGCCTACACGTCAGTTGATTAATTCCACATTTTTCGTGATTACATTTTAATCATTCGCTTAACGTCCCTTCCGATGTACGAATGCGGATCAGCGCGATGTAGAATACGATCATTATCGCGTATTGGAAATATAAAACTACGCGAATTTGAGAAACGATACTGTTACTGCAATATTTTTATCGCTAACGGTTAAACTTTTGGAGATTTTCCGTGACACAGAATTTATTTCGAGCGTAACTCAATGAACATTTTCTGTTGGCGGAAAATGAAAAGTTTCGTGATTTACACATCATAATTCAGGATATTAATTACGTGTTGATTAAAAGCGTAATTGTCTTATAATTGCATGAACAGATAATCTACCACAACTTACGAGAAAATACTGCAATCGTCGTTTTACCATACGTTCTACTCTGTGTAGGTATATTACCACATGCGTTGCCCTACTTGAATTTTAATATTGTTTCCGCCGCTTTTTCTTCTCTGACATGTCCCAATTTGTGACGTTTCTTCATTTGGTTGCGAAACGCGAAACCACCGGGTACAAATTTATGACGCGGCGTCACGACACTATGACGAGTTGTACAATAGAAAGTTTTCAGCGCCACGTGCTCACCTACATACGGGGAGCATGATGGATATATGCATGTGCAATAAACGTAACATACGTGCATAATATGCGTAATATACGTGTGTAACACACGCGATAAATACACGTAATACGCGCGTAATATATGCGCTCGTAATAGATACAGTGCGCGTATATAATATAAACGATAAATAATATCCGGGGTACAGAGGGTGTATACATAATGTCCGCGTATAATAAGCGTAATATATGCGTGAATATATGATATACTCACGGCACACACGGTAATGCATGTACATCGAGTCGTTCGCAGTCCTAAGAATAGAGCCCTTCGATTTTCTTCGGCTATTCCAGCAGCTACCCTCGGTGTGGCCGTATTATACGGGGTGTCTCTTAAGTGTACGAAGAGCAAAGTTACGCGGTGGTTTCGTGACGACGCGACGTTAGACGCAAGCAATTTCCGTCATAAATTGAGAGAAACGGAGTTTCGGAGTTTCTGAAACTATTAAACTCGCCGGTGTGTTTCGTTTCGTCTAACATACGATTCGGTTGTTTCGCTGAAATTTTCACAAATTTTCGCGTTTCGGGATCGTAAATATCGGTGGAAATTTCCATGCGTTTTTCTTGAGCTTATGTCAAGGATTAAAAGGAAGCTCCCTGATGGAGAGACGCGATAAAGGTCTAAAATAACAAGATGAGGGAGCGACGATAGGACGTCGGTACGATAGACGATGGACGATGGACGAGATAGGTATTCTCTCTACTTAGACTCAAGGACAGATCTGAAGAATTCCTAAGGTCTTCGTTGTGGAAAAAACTATGAAAAATATGTTGAAATTAAAAGTTATAAATATCAAAAGTTAAATTGGAAGAAATGCGTGAAAATTATTTTAATTTTTAAACCGGAGAGGGATACATATATTTCTCATAGTTTGCAGTTTCTCCGCGAGATAAAAGGTCTCGAGAAAATAGAACACTCAAAAATTAATCAAGTTATCTAGCTGCTTATCTGTTTCTGTTTAGAATTTAAAACGTTCGCTCTCCTCGCGATTTTAATCCTTAAGCATGTATTTTGTATACATGTACTTCTCTTCTAAAGCTATATATTCCTATCTCAAAGTAATTGCATCTCACGGTGTAATTATACTCCCGATAATATCTTAACGTAATTTATAACTCAGTCAACGAGAAACCGCTGTTTCATCATCTTTCGCGCGTTATAAAATGCGTTCCCTATTTTGAAACAAATTTAAGTTGCATATAGATAGCAAGAGGAATATCTGCGTATTTAATCTATAGATAACGATCGAAATAAGGACGTATCCACGGATTCTTCTCTCCCTTGTGTACGCTCAGCTGCGGCTATTAATAACGCTTAATCTCCCTCGGAAGAAAAGAGACCGATCCCGTTTTCCGAGGGGCCCTATTATCTGTCTTGCTAGGCCCGTCCCCGATTCGCATAATTCGGTTTAGGCCTGCATTAGGTCCGACGTTTATCCGACTTCGCGACGCTCGTAAAAACGCGCTCATCGCTGGCGACCACGGAATTTACGAGCGTACTGGCCTTTTCCCTCCGTATCCTTTCTTTCTCTTTGCTCTTTTCCGTGCTCTGTCTCTCGCTCCCTCCTTTCCGTCTTTATCTTGCGAAAATTATTCGAAAATACGAGAGGGCAGGAATGAACGCGATTTCCTTTGGTGTCGTTCACTTCATGTCAGTTTCTCCATATGTTTAACGCGTATCGTAATAATGTTGTACGATATATGTGGTCATTATACGTGTTTTTATACGAGGTATTTTTAACAAAATTTTTAACAAAATTTTACAAAAATTACAAAAAGTATTCAAAAATGAGTTGTGGATTTTATCAAAGCGCGAGTTTACGCGTATTTCTCGCGTTTCAATAAAATGTGGCTCTAAGACTAGACGAAAAAAGCAATTCGTGTAATTATAATAGAGAGAAACTAAATAACTTCGTAACTCGTCCGTTTCTATTTTGCACGGTATCTTCTAATTCAAGATATAAAGCAGAATATTAATGTTTACGAATACAAAACGCCCGCAGCCGCACCGGCAAATAGCTGGTGACAGCTGATAAGGATGTTTCGCCTCAAGTATCAGAACTTGCAGACGTCTCGATAAAATGTGACGCCCACCTGAGCGTACGTTCAGAAGCGAGTACGATCGACAATGATTCCTACCACTTGTTGCAATGGAAAATTAGTTCCCCTACCCTCTAGAAATGTCGGAGGACTCGTTGAAAAGGGATTTCGAAGGAATTCTCTTCATTTTCTATATACCTACGATGTTCAAATTCAGCCAAGTGCTCATTGTGTTCGTAGCTTCTCTTTTCACAGCGAGCGACGGCCTGCTTTTATTTCATCGTGAAAAAAAGCTGGGTAGTGAAATAGCAATTGCTGTCACTGATCTTTGTCAGTCTATTATTGTTATATTTTGCTCTTTATTTCTTTTTTCACATCCCGGCTTAAATAATGCTGTTGAATAAAGTGTGTGTGTGAGAGAGAGAGAGAATTTCGTGATATGTATATTGGGGTATGTAGACTATTTGCCACTTGGATTACGCGGGAACATTCTCACAGCTGTACTTTCGCGAGTTCACGCGAAACGTAGAGAACTGGCGTGCGCGTCGTTTAGGCTGATCGCTTAGGGTTATTGCTTAGATAATGTCCTCGCGCGCATAACATGGTCACCGCGCTTAATCGTGGTCATTGAGGCATTGTTTGCGGATAGCTACTATCTCCCGATGGTCTCGCCTCGCACTCGTCGTGCCTACAGCCATTTTGCATTCGATAACGATACCTCGAGCAAGCCCGAAGCGGACCTGAATTTACGGAGCGAGTGCGATAACGGCGGACATTTTTATGGCCCGCATGTACGTAAAAAAGTAAGAGAAAAATTACGCCGTGAAACCGGTGAAAAAAAAAACAAGGATCGACAGCATTGTCCTTCCGACGCTCACCGTTTCCCAGTTTCTTACATGTAGCATACTCGCTTTTGAGATAATTTTTCGATAATATTTCGTACCGCTGAATTTTTATCGTGAACTTATCGCGTTAGTTGAAACTTTATATTGAATTTTATTTATCAAACGCGAGATAAAAATTAAAAAATTATATTTAATACGATAGACATATGATGAACTATAAATATATCTATACATATATTTATTACTGCAAAGTGACGTATTTAGAAACCACTCTATATTCGGGACGGCTAAAGTAATCTCTTCCTCAAGATTGCTTTTAAAATCAACGGAAGATTACGCAACTCGGACAACGAATTGTTTAACTGCCGTATAAATAAGTGACTTATTATAAAACTTCCTTCTACAAATACGAATCCGTAAATCCGGGAATATAAGCGTCTCAGTTGCGTGTCTCGAATACGTGTGGATCCTTTCGAGAGGATGGAGTGAAACGGGAGTGGGAACTAACCTAAGATCCGGCGAGTCGATGAGGACGGCCGAGTGCGGTTCGAGTTATTGATCATCGCTGCATCCGATGCACCCCTGCCTTGCTGCAGGTGAACCCGACTAGCCGCGCACCCTGCATTACGCGGCGCGACGCGGCGGCGTTGCGACCTAAGATTTTTCGTCGGCGCGAACACGGAAATGTGAATCCTTCGCGATCTTTACGATCCGCTTTATGGCACCTACTTTCTCGTTACCCTACTGGCTCCTAGCAATTTTTATTTTTCCCTTCGGCCGTTTTTTATCTGTCCCGGAAATGGAAGAGGCGGGCACGCTTCCCCTGCATGCAGGAGCTGCGTTGAACGAGGTGTGAAATCTTTCACCTTTCGCACATAGCATTCCGTGACGGATGTAGAGTAAAATGCAAATTCCGTCCGTGTATTGGATAAAGTACGCTTAAATTATAATCGCGCACAATACGTATATATTATATAAATGAGAACGTAAAAATTACGTTAAAAGAAAATGGCATAACTTAAAAAATTACTAATTACAAAAATTAATTCAATTAATGTCCAATTCTACTGACATATCCAACGAGCTCTTGCACATTTCTACATTCACGATGACACTTGATGTCACGTGAAAGAGTGCTTTAACGTCCGACCCTTCCTCGTCGTGAGCGTCCAGTCGATTTGCTTGTATTTTGATGCGCGTGCGACAGGCTGTATACGAAATGAAAAATGCAAAAGCCATGTGTGGGACGCGACGCTAACCGTCCTCCATGTGTGCAGTAAGCTGCATTTCAAACCTTGATATTTACCAGTAGTACAGTTTCCGGCTTCTGTAAAATTAATACGGATGCTATGATGTGGGTGCACGTGGATTTACACGAGAGTTAAATCAATTTCTGTGTCTAAAGAAAAATGATTCAATCCCTTTTTCTCCGCGAGTTTAATAAAAATTATAATTTATAACGAATAGAAAATAGATAAGCGTGGTTTGTTTAATAATTTATACAATTCCGTAATTTTGGTGGTTGTTGGAGAAATTTGATAGATTCAATTTATCATTATTTCTACGGGCGCATATAAAATAATGTAATTATATCTTTCTGCACAAATGAGGAAATGTTATTTTTAAATTATCCAGTTATAACCCAGAACTGGATTATCGGATTACTTACGGAGGCTTTTGGTTATATTTAGTAATGACTTCGTCACTTTTATAATATTCCCCCCTTTGTCACTAATTTAATGATATATGTTTCCCTACTGAACTCTATTAATTTATTACAAATTTACACTCTCTCCCCTACTTTTAATTTAAATAGCACATTTCAGTCATAAAATTAATAGTCCCGAGACTTGAATCGATACGTGACGGAAACGGTATCTTTCGCCATTTGGCGAAAGGCACGATTACCCGACAATAGCGGTTGGCAGTTTATTCACTGCACCATTTACTCCATTTTAACGTACGGCAGTGTCGCGTGCGCGCGCGCGCGCGCGGCAACGTTGCGTCTAAATTTTCTAAATGCTTCTCAGCGCACGTGACATTCCGTGGAAATGGACGGTATCACCGAGGAGCGTCTGGCGCGTGGCTTTCGGACTCGCGTGAAATTCGCCGGGCGTATTGATCCAGCTCGCGATGGACACGCCGTATACATTCCGACGGTTGTGCGGCCCTCATCGATCCGTTGTCTTTCTCCCCGGGTTTCCCGGCCGCTGCCTTCCTGCCTTTTCGTTTCCCGTTGTGCCGATGCCGCCGGAACGGCTTAAGGCGCTTAATGAAGGAACGATAATTGAAATTTGTTTTCCCGTGGGACAATAAGCAGCGGCGACGCGACGCCGGACTCTTTCTCTCTTACTCCCCGTCTCTCGCTTTTCTTCCTTCAATTTCCGCGATATCACGGTCAGCGAAATCGCTCTCGTTCGCTGCGCGTTTGATCGCCGGATCGTATTTATACTAACAGAATCTTATTGCGTATCTCGGGCGCTTGCCGATGACTGTGATCTGCAAACTGTCGCAGCTGGTGAATCTCACAAGCTCATAAATCGGAATTTTCCAAATTATGAAATTATTTGTTGTTGAATTTTACTTTTTACATGCATCCGATTATTGGGAGAAATATAGGAAAAAAAATTGAATTATAAAATAACATGGTCAAACGTTTTCTGCACGTGACAGCATGGTATAATATTTTATATATTTAATTTATTATTCTATATTATTTTTCATGCCTATTATCCCTTTGTTTATTAAAAACAGTTTTATGCTTAGAGAGGATATATTTTTTGCATTTTAATATTGTTTCTGTATGTTTACAACGGAGAAAAAGCGTAAATGTAGTTTTACACCGTCACGAGCGCGGAATATTTGATACAGATATTTGATGTACACGTTGCGCTATCGAGTCTTCCGTGAAAATGGCAACGGGTAAATTGCATAAGTACATATTTATACGATTGTCGATATTGTCGATATCGAGTTTAATAACTCAAACAAGAAAAGTGTATATCATTGGTAATGTTTTTTTCCAATATCTCGATATCTCCCTCGTCACATTTTTCTCAACCGACAGGACAAAAGATTGAGATATCTGATAAAGTAATGACGTGCAAATTAATTAAATTATTTAATGAATGATATAAACTAGTAATTATGCAATGAGAATCGTAATTCGAATCACAAACAAAATTTATGGATTCGTTTGTATACGTATTTTCTAAACAAGCAGATTCATAGCGTGAATGTGAATATTGAAATTCAAATTGTGCGTAGGAAAACCTAAATACATATAATGTAGCGAAATGCGTTCGCTAAGTTGCAGATTAGTGCAGCAGATTAAATCGGCGTAAATTAGATCCTCGAACAATGCAAACGTTGGACTGTTTCTCCAATAAATATTCAACGGTATCAATAGTATGTGATAACCATATATCTAATGATCCATTAAATTTGGTAGCGGCGGCCTGAATCTGTTTCTAGCTGAATAGAGATTTGATATTGTTAGACGAGTTGTTTATTAGAATTAATTAGCGTAACGTAATTTCGAATACACGGCAACAATGCGTTAATAACGTGTACTCTGTATTATTGATGCGCCACAATTTTCATTGTGCTTAACATTTTTAACTAACAATAAGCAGTATGAGAAGTTTTATGCTGCCGCTTTAACAAAATGTGAAAGAGAGCGACACAATTTTATTATGCAAAACGAGATACCATGAATGTGCCGTGTAACTTCTCTCGGCTTATTTTCTTTTGTAAGAAACGACGAGCGTTTTAATATACATAAGTGTTAAATATACTTACTAATTTAATTGTCAGCAAATCGTATCACTTTACTTTACTCCGCTTGTTTAGATTTAAATACATGAAAACGCGATTAACGGGTCTTGGAACTGAATTTTTTATGGCTCTGTGTATGTCATAAACAATACGCAGAAAGGTTTACGTTAATAAGAAACAACTTCTTCGTTTTCTGCAACATCTTTCGTTTCTTCGTAAATCGATGCAGAAGCGGATGAGAGATACGACGACGAAACGACAACCCTGGGGAAAAATGTCACGGTAGCTAAATATATCGCGTGGCTGAGACAGGAACTCGGAACGAAAAGTGCACTACATTCGTTCGTTTCCGCCGAGAACAAAAATGGTATACTCTGTTTGCGTTTCTTTTTCCTTTCTAAACCAAACGTTTTCTTCTCGCGTTTACGAATTGAAACGGACAACCAACCAAGAGACGATTTCTTTTGCGTTTATAATGCGCGTATCCGTTATACTCCGCGCATTTTAATAAGTTTATCAAAATGCACGCGGAATATTTTTCGTGAAGGGATAAGAGAGGCCAATAGTGTGCCGAGCGGCATTGCACGGACGTCTTCAGGACTTGTTTCTCGAAACACGTGGCTTTCGAGACTGAAACGATCGGCGAAGGATCAAATTATTGATATTACGATGGAAACGAAGCTTATTGCTGTTTCCACGTAGGCGAGGCGAAGCGAGGCGAGGCGTTCGTAGGATGTCTCGCGAAGTTTCCGTTTGATATGGCTAATTACTTGCCCCGTCCTCGGATGCTAACGAGTTATCTTTAGCACTTTTGTTTCGCGCGTAAACTTTATTGCTTTGCGCCACTCCACGTGCAATATTAACGAGAGCCATCGCGCGATGTGAAACTCAAGTACGTTCCATGACGTTTATACAGTAGTTTTCCCGGCGTTTTGTTGACAATATCCTACGAAGTTCTAAGCGAGATACAGGGGAGAGATTATTTTCCAATTTAAAAATTTTGAGATATAAAATCCAAAGTAGAAAAGTTCCATTCCATTATCGTTTGTAATTTCCATTTGCACATGGAAACCTTCGCTAATTCTTTTGTTTCTCGTGAGAGCTCACCCACTCTCTTTTGTCTTTTTACTCCAAACTGGGATAAATATGCAGGAAATATAATGCAATTTGTTGATGGTGTTATAGCGTTATCTATTTATGGCGTTATACGGTTCCTCCTTTGCTCGACTTTACCGAGATCGCAGTCATCTCGACGCGTTTCGCGAGTAAAGGCCGACAATGTGTCTTCTTTCGTTTCTCGTCTGGCAAGTAAGAATGGCCTTCTTTTTCTTCTCCCTTGTATTTCCGCGGCGCACAAAGGAATCTGATTTTCCGTCGTAAGCGACGCGACTTCTCAGAACGCAAGAACGAGAGTCACTACGCTTTTCTTCACCATACGCGCTCGACTCCGCCAATTATTTCTAACTCTCTCCATCGCCGTCTTCGGCGCGGCCAAGACGGCCTTTGATTTTTACGAAACGTGCAACTCGCGCGCAGATAAGGAATTTTCCGTCATTGTGCTCGCATGCCACGCTGTAGGCGCCGCATTAAGTTTCGCAATATCGTTTGCCTTAAAGGCTCGCGCATCACGGTTAAACAAGCAAAAAGAGTGGGATTTGATAACAAGGTTTGTCGCTCTCATGATATCAAGATTTTTTCGTAGTAAAAATTTGGAAGATTTGATTGTAAAGTTTTTTTCTAATTTTTTGTTGGATATATTGTGAAGAAGATAATATATAAAACATAATGTAATTGAGATAACTAACATTTATAAATCTAATTTTACGATGAAACAATTATGAAAAGAAAAAGGAAATAAAAATTTAGGATATGTAATAAGAAGATATTAATATGCGAAGAAACTTTTTTAAGAAAATTGCAAGATGAAAAAATGATAAGATTTCGTATTTTTAAGAATCTAAGAGAATTTTCGAATACCTAATTGGAATTGGAGCGGAGAGAATCTCCGAATTGATTATCTCGAAAGCAGGTTATTAATATTAATATCGAATAAACAATAGGAATCTATAATTTTTGTCTTAGGTTAGGGATTGGCATTAAGTAATTTTTTGTCCACGTAGAAAATATGCATAGTTTCCATGATGCATTTTAATGACCGGCAATGTTACGTTGCCAACTTGTTTGTCCGCTTCGTTTAATCGATTCGAATTTAACTTGGAAACAAAACGTATTGCGACAAGTCAATTAAATTTGGAGTGGTCACCTCTTATGACTTCCTGCAGGTTTAATTGTCTCGTTACGTTCGGCGATTGTTGTGGGCCGACGTAAAGGCTGGGTTAGGTGTTTTACTCGTCACGAAGGTCGACAATAATTACCTCTGCTCAATGCAGATCGTAATCAATACATTATAATGCGGTGTACGTGCGACGCAGTTCGAGAGCGCCTCTTCCTCCGTTGCGATCGATGTGCTTTAGCATCGCTCGTCGTGCGTCGATGATAATCGCCTTTGTGAGCAAGTCATTGCGAGTCGAACTTACTACTCAACCTTGTTAGATCACTTTCATACACGCCAAGATATTTTTATGGATGCCCCCGGAGTGTTATCGTATTTTCTTTTAATTATTGATTCGTCGACGAACGTAAAATCGGTTCTTACTCGCGGAATATCTGATAAGAGTTATTTTTACTAGGTCGTTGCATTTAATATGCCGATTTTATCAATGAGTTCCCGAGGAAATAGAATCTTAAGAAACATTTTACATTCAGTAACGTTTCCATAATCATAAAGAAACGTTGTTTTTGTAATTTTATTTTAATTGTAGGAAGTTTGAAGACAAAGAATTAAAAATGCGTCTAACTTTTTATACCAGATAATAAATTTTGTAACGTTAATGTTTTTAAAACTTTCCTACATCTTGAAAAATTGCAAAAATTAAAGTCTGTACTTTTATTAAAAAAATGATTATTACTTTATGCGATGTTTGGTTATTAAAAGTCATTCTTTTATAAAACCATTCTGTAACTGAGTTTTTAAACATTTTATATTTATTACAAGAGAGATACGTTTATTGTAAGAGATACGAGACATAAATGAACGAAACTCATAAATTTGAAGTTGAGATTGCCCCGTTGCATCTTAGGTATAGCCGACGTATGTATATCTTCTCGCTTCTGAGCTGTCGCGCTAGTGCGCAAATATATTTTTCGGACGAATAGATCCGGATGAACGAATCGCACATCGTACTCGCGTGATTTTTCCTCTCGACCTTTACGGCGCCTCCCGTGGAAAGCGTCGCCAATTTATCACCGTCATCTTGGGCGTCTACTTCGTTGAAAACGATGTCATCGTTAGTGTCATCGACGTCGCGAGCGTGTCGATATTCACGTGCGAATAGCTGCAGCTGTTCGCCGCGCCGAGAGACATACAAATCGTTTCCCCGTTTTCCTTACCTTCCTCGTATACAGCAGCAGACAGTCGATCCATCTCGCGGCGTCTGTCTCCTTATCCACTTTCACGATTTGCAAATTCGCGAAAATATTTTCGGATGTTTTCTTCACCGAATGAATGTTCGGCGACTTGTGGACAGAGGAGCGAGCGCATAGACTTCTCCTCTGAGCCAAGTTTAATATTAAACGAGTAAATGTAAGCAGAGTCGCCTGAAAGAATGATTCATCCTAAGCATATAAACCGAATGGATTCACGTTTATCTCGAAGTTTACCATTTCGGGTATGCTAGTGTGAAAAGATATATACATTATGTATAGAAAATTCTATACATTATGTATAGAAAATTTTCTATATAAAGAAACGAAGACTGAAATTATTTTATAAATTAGACATTTCAATGACAGAATTAATTTTTATCGTAAATTATCAGGGAGATAGTTGAATTTAAAGAAATTACATAAGTTACATGCTACTTCTGACATTAATGATTTTCTCAGTTATTGAGTAGCTTCGTTATCTTGTGGGATATTATACTGAATTATCAGCGAAGTCTCTGGTGAGGAGAAACTGGCTAGGTTCCCATTAACTTACGCTTAAAGATTCCGTTTGAAAGTTGTTCAAAGCGGCATATTTCATATTCCATTTCTTTCCAATCACTCTGTGATAACAAAAGAAGACATAAATAATTTGTCATGGCAAATTTATTCACCGCTTTAACGTCGAAGCTGAATGCTTCATTAAAGTTTCGCAAGTGTCGTGCGATATTCAGTGCGATTCAGTAAAGAGAGTTTGTCTTTGGTCGATTCTGAAGCTTCTTCTTTCGACTACGATAAAGTACCGTCCACAAAAAGTGTAAATATTCGATATTCGCTTTCTCTCTCGTCTTTCGCACACCATTTTGCTTTTCCGGTTCATTTTCTTTCCCATTACCTTAGTCAACCCCCCATCGTTCGGCACTTCTAAAGGAATTGGAGTTCTCGGTCAGTACTCGACCGTGCACTTACAGAGACTGACAGACCCTTTCGTTTAAAACTAAATGTCCTACTAAGAGGTCCCTACATTTTGCTTCGACGTCTTGGGTCAAGTGTCGATTTCCGATAGTTGCAAGGTAGACTTAGAGAACATCCATGCAACTCACTCGGATTGGGTTTGCTGTTGCATTCAACTCATTGAGTAATAAATGAATGTTGATGTAAGACGAACGTTGGAATATATCTATTAATTTCATTTATTTTAATTTATATTTTTTATCAAAATGAAATCTTATAGTGAGACAGCTTGCAGACTCTGAATTGGAATTTTTTTTTAATACTCTTTCTTCATGATAATTTAATGAAAGTTTTTTTCGCCAGCGATGTTTAACCAATGAATTTTAAATTGTAATGAAGTAGACCACATTTTAAGATTAAATATGATAATGGATGAAAACGGAATATTATGGAAGATAATTAATAATTTGAGATAAATTAGGTAACATAACGTTAAAATCTTACATTTTATAGAAAAATTTTCTAGATCTTGAAACTGGCTTATTTGAAAATCCACGTAAAGTTTCTAAAGCATTTATAGCGATGTGAAAGCAACTCGTGAGAAGTTCAGAATTGATTTCTACTGAATAACCTGGTACTTAAAAAAAGGAAATAGAACGGGTGTAAAGTGGAGCAGCGGGAGAAAACGAGGATGAAGTTGGTGGATGTCACGAGAGAGAGACGTCCGTCTAAGGCGTCCTTGGGATCCCCCCGGTTGTCAAGGCGAACGGAAAGCGAACGTAATTGTCATTGAAGTGAGAGTCGACCATCCGAGGCGTGCGAGCGAATGCGCGATGATTCATTTATAAGCGACGCATGAATAAACGATCGTACGCGAGGTAAGCCATTCATTTGCCGAATGCGGCCAGCGGCGGGGGGAGAAAAAAATAAATGAATAAATGCGTCGTCGCGTTCCTCGCAGCCGTGCCGAATCGGAAGTGCAAGTTGCGGTAGACGGCGGAACGAAAATCGTCGGCGTCGAGTAATACACACAGCCTTGGGCTAATACCCTTTAAATACTGTATGAAACGTGCGCGGTGGAGTTGCGGACTGTAGAATTCAGTACGCTCTTTGCCGCACGAGATGTAACGGAGATAATAATTCAATGCTTGCACAATGGCCCAGAGATCCTATCCTCACTCGCGCCGTGAATTAGGGAACTCCGATGTAGAGTGTACCGGGGGTTACTGAGGCAAATCAGTTAGGATTCTCTAGTGAATGCGGCAGCCGCGGATACTACATATTACAGCGCGCGCGCGAAATAATAATAATTCGCGAGTGCTCATTCAAATCCCGTATATATCCCGTTCTCTATTTCGGCACGTTTCGGGATACTCCGCGAGAACACGGGGACGACGGGAGCACGAGAGCGCAAACACAGATGTTACGTGCACGGCGGTGGAAACGGGATTCTGCAAATTCCCGGCATCTCTCGGTGTCGAGCCTTTATTCCTCAACGAATCTCGGTCGTTCACGCGCCACGCGACTGTCGGGGACCCACTCGGAAAACTCACGGCGCGGCGGGCACACGCTCATCGCCTGCCGATCGGAATTGAATCTGAATGTAAGCATTTGAATAAGTACTTGAGAGAGCTTCTCTGCCATAGAAATAGTTTTCCACCACTCATATATCTCCTCGCCCATCGAGTTTTCTTCTCATATCTGCCCGTCGGATCGATCGGCGTTTGCATTCAGACCATTCATTCTGCCACACGATTCCTAGGAGATATTGCTCGCGATAAGTACCAAATGATTAATAATTATGTCGTCATCGATCATTTCTGCGAGCTTGTCTCTCGCGCCGATCTAAGTATATTGAATTCCAAATGTATCCTGCAATTTTTCAGCGCTCGATTTATTCCGCGCCAACCTCTTTCTTTCCAAATTCCTTCCAAGTTTTCAGTCGATAGCACTCCAGACATTCGTATTCCTCGTGACAGTTATGGAATAGGTGCGGCATTAATCTTGATGCCTTAAAAGATAAAGCTAATATTTGATGGCTAATAACTTTGCGCGGCGCATGAAGAAACGCGGCGGGAACGAGGACATTGAGACAATTGAAAAAGATATGAATTTTCGATAGAAAGATGTTTCGATATACATATACACAAACAGAGTAATGAAGAACAATGGAAGAATAATTTTTAGGATAAAATATGGATCTGCGATGAAGGGAATTTGATATGAGCTGTAACACAGAGAGTAACGAATATTTAAATAAGCAAATAATGCCAGGCAAACAGGATGTGGGTTTGTAGCGTGAGCTAATGGGGAGCTGATGGCCAAAGGCGAAACGATAAAAGCGGAAAAACTCGTGATGCGTGAGCCGAAGGAAGTAAGTCCCTTATCAGGTCTGCGTAGTATTCCCCGTCGTTCTCAATCCATAGTATTCGTAACGGCTCTTAATATCCTTCCGCGGGTGCGATATGCAAACGTAACCCACATTCGGCAGTACGTAAATATTTATCGTCCCGGATCCTACATAGCTCGCAAACTTAATGAACTGCCGTGCTAATCTAGTCTCCGTATAATGAGAACCCGTTCCGCAGTCATTGTTCTGTCGCGAAAGTTGTTAGTTCGACGTATTAACGTAACTCGGATAGGGAAATGGTGGGATTATAACTAAACGGCGTAAACGAACGTAAACGGGACAGATATATTGTTATAACAGTGAATGTACTTTAATGGATTGTATTCGGAGTTTTCATTGTCTCACTGTAAAGTCAAGTGAATTTTAACTGAAATTGAATTTAAGATTTAATCTGAGAGAGAGAGAGAGAGAAAGAGAGAGAGAGAGAGAGACAATGTTGGAAATTGAGATTTTGCGATAAAAGAATTTATCTTGCTTAAATTCTTTGTGTTGTTAAAAGTAGCTTTGAGTTTAAAACTGTAATTGAATGGACATTCCGATGGGATTTCATGTACAATAAACGGTGTCGTAAAAGAATGGCAAGCACCTTTAAGGGAACAACATTTAATTTGCTGCTAATTTTATCGACGACGTAGCCATAGGACGAGCGAATGGCATCGATGACGGTCCGTGGCGATTTTAATCATTTGCTTTACGAGCTCGTAAAATATGGTATTAAGTTCTATTGCGGACGCTAAACAGTGAGGCGTCATCGCTGGTTCACTGGTCATACCGGAGTTCTTGTCGGTTATGTAATTGGGCAGAGCTTGACAAAGTTAGCGCGAGACTATTCTCCGTAAAGCTCAGGTCAAGCTTGAAATTGCATTTGTACGTTCACAGATGCATAGCGAAGGAAGTAATAAATAGAGAAAGAGAGACAGGAAGATGTAATATCGGAGAAGCTAGAATATGAAATAATAAAGTAGAAATTTATAAGACACTGAGATGTGGTTCAGACTTCCTTTCTTATTCGAAATATTAATTTTAAACGTGATTATTATACATAATGCTCCATGTAATTATGAAATGCATATAGAATAATGCATGTATTTTTTGTAAAGAATTTTGTTTTTATAAATTATGTCTGATATTTCGCATTTTTATTTACTTTCTCAATTTAATAATAACGTACCGTTATTTATCGATCGGTTAATACATTAAACCAAAAATAAATAATATGATTTATGTGATAATAAAAAAAAGTATGTTTTATACGTCATTTATATAATTAAAATTACATTCGCGAGAATTATTTGTAAAACATCTCTTGTCTCTATTTCTCATTTTAGGAAATTTATTGAATACGAATTGTTCTATTTATCTGTCAAATTAATCAACTGCAATCGAAATGAAAATGTACTTCGTAACTTTCTTATAATGGGAAGATAAGAAAATCAATGCTCGATTCCGAGAGGTATCGACATTGAGGTGTTTGAAGCCGATACGAAAGCGGAAGATCGACTCTCGAGTATCGACTTGGCATGTTGCCAATCTCGTCGAGGAACGAAAATACTGTCGTGGGTGGTCCCCTTAATTAACTTGTTTCGCTGCGCACTTGAATGCGTGCGGAAGACTACGTGACGACGTTCTACAAATCTGTGCACATTAGTCCTCTTACGCATCGCATTAAGCCGTCGGGTTTGTCGTTTAATTCTCGTTTCCTCGCCTTAAATTGACCGCGTACTGAGTAAAGAGCTCTTTGTCATCGAAAAGTGCGTCCAGAAGGAGGGACAGCAATTTGTTACCCTGGCAAATTTGTGTGCACTCGTATTATTATTTTAAGATTTATGGTTTTTAATTTTTATCTAAATAATTAAAAATTATTCTAATAATTTAAAAATGTCCAAAAATTGTTAAACCATCTCATAAACAATTGTATACATATTCTATATAGAAAGAAAAGGGTTATGATTTTAATCATTAAATATTTCATAGAGGAGAGATATTGCTTCTGAAATTCATTTATTTAATCCAAAATATCAATTTATTCGTTTATCTAGCTATTTTCCAATAGAAGAAAACAATAAAATCTATCATTCGCTTCAGCAGAATTGATGTTATGATATACCAACAATGTATGTGTAAATCATATATTCTAAAATGACTAAATTACTTATATACTTTTATTGTACTATAATTTGAAAAGTTCTTTCAGTTGCACTGTATTGTGCATACATTACATTTTCATTATATCTGTTTTTTACATAAATCTAAAAGATCTCGCTGACAAAAAATACATACGTAAGATTTATCGGACAAATTAGATCTGCTCGGTACGTTGCGTTATCAAAACTTATGTTGTACTCAACATTTTCATCGGCTATTATACACTAGAGATAAATAATATTTCTGAGATATTTTATAATCTAATCTAATCTAATCTTTGATTGCGATTGGTTTGTTTTCTAGATCATTACGTCAGGAGTCATGGCCTTCTGTTTTGTGAAAACGGAACAAATTTCGTAGTTTGAACTCAGCGCCGTGCTGCTTCGATTCGTGCGAGGATTACTGATCTCGGAGATTTCTACGACGAGAAAAGGAAGAAGAGGAAGCCTTTGAAGAAGAGACACATAGAAACCCGAAGAAATAAAAGGCGGAGATAAACGTAAGTCTTTTTATGTTTAGCGTTGTTATTAACTCTTCCATAGACAATACGATTGTCTAGCTGAGAGCTGTATCAGACGCAATTGAAAGAGCATATAATAGAGTGAGCGTGATACCGCAATATTTTCCAATAAAAAACTCATTTCTTTCATAGTAATAATTTGATATAAGTATTTCTGCACGTTTCATCTTTTTTCTTCGAGATGATCTTATCGTAAAAAAAAAGAAAAATTTGATATGCAGTAACAAAAAATAATTTTCGACGAACGAATACGGAATGTATTATTAATTCGCGGAGCGTTCTGGTTTTCCATCCATCATTGCAGATTATTTAAATCTTAAAATTTTTATCGCTCGTTATCCAATTGGTCTACGGGTTGAGCGCGTTTTCGCTTGAAGTGTCTTTTAAGAGATTTCTCGGTTATCCCGGGGAGTCCACAGTTCGTTCCACCATAATGGACTACCTCCACGGGATTGCACCCGCGGGATTTATACGAGATGGCACGCGGTACATTCCGGTATTTACCAGTTCCCTTAGTTTCCTCGTGGAAGTGTCGCTGAGCCAAATGGAGAGCTCTCCGGTGATCTAAAAATAGTTTCCGCCCGGCAGAAAATGCCCCGTGTATCTTTTACGACAAAAGGACGAAGGAGAATCCTGGTTTAGGCTACGTGCGATAGTTGTTGGTTAGAAAGATGTGCGAGAAATTAGGAAGATAATAATCTTATCATCGTGATTCGAGAGAAAAATCGGTTATTATCTATAAATACAAATATATTAAAAAGGTAAAATGGGTTTGCAACAAAATTAATTTATCCAACTAAACGCTACTGATTTATCGTTGTATAGAATTGTGAAGCACAATATGAAATATATCTATTATTGTAACGCTATAAATTCTTTTTTGTCGAATAATTAATTATTTAGTAAATTATTAGATAGATATATTTAGCCATGAAGTTAAAATAAGAAAATAATATCTAGTTAAAATTGTTTGAGTTTAATTCTATACTTAAAAAAAAAGCATTAAGGTTTAATTAAAAATTTATAAACTGTCGGTTAGTGCAATTTAATAAATTCGAGAGAGTTATATTTCTGAGAACATGCATTTTAAGTTATTTTAATGCTAGATGCAACGTTAATAGAACAGTTAAATATATATTGCCGTTAGAAATAGATAATTGAATTGTCCTTAAAAATGAATGACTCCATAAATGAACATTCATATCTTAATCGGTATTTTTTATCTTTAAAAATTCCACGACTTAATGCGACTTACTTGGGATCGTAAAAGCTTTTGTTGTTACTGTGCGATAAACCCAAAAGTGAACATTTGTAATTTCTTCCATTCTTCGCCAATTTTTAAAAACTGTTATATTTTGAATATAATATGAAAATACTGCCAATGCGCGGAAAACTGAACTTTGACATATATTCCATTCATTCATATATATTTGATAGAATGTGACTCTATTTTTTCGCTGACACCAATCGACGATACGTTCTGTTTTTAGATATTGCACGCGTATATTAAAATAACTGCTGCGCTTGTCATTAGTTATCGCCGGAACATATTGGAGTTTGTTTACGACGAATGAAAATTGACTGTAATTGACTGTGTAATGCAAATTGCGTCACGACAAGTGCGCGACGCGTCGGTAACGTGTTACATAAATTATTGGAGATCAATGTTTCTTGCGGAGCGAGACGGCGTGATCGCGTTTTTTTTCCTTCTCAGTTTTTATCACGACGATTCAAAGTCTGTGCGAATCGATATCTGTTTCCTCAAGGTGTCGCCTGTATTTTGCATCTGCATAGTCGATGAGTAATGCATTTCAAATCGCTCAAGCGTGCTGCAATATTTACAAGATATTGCTGGGATTTACTGGGACGAGGGAGTATTCGTTGCCTCATGATTGGGGTGAAACTCTGCGGGTTTATGGAATACTCAAGTCATGAATATGTTTATGTATCGTTCGCGCCTCGCCGCTCTTCAAAAATACAGCATCTTAGATCTGAAAAGACATCGTTATTTTCCCTATGTCTTAATAATAGATCGAACAGAAATGTGTTGAATAAAATATCTGGAGTAATATTTAATAAATTATAATAACATTATGTAGTGGACGGTATTGTTGAAATATTGGAAACATTTTTTCCACGAGAGAAAGTTTACGGATAATCTTTGTTACGCAAACTTCTTGAATTATTAATTTATTAAAGAATTTTTATTTTAAAAATAATTCTCTTTAGCGTTTGTATTTGAAATGATTGAATTGCTTATTGGAGAATCGAGATTGTAGGAACAACAAACAATGTTTGTAATAAAATAAAAATTACAAACGTGACATTTTCCCAATATTAAAGAAAAACACTTCCTGACACTTAGCGCATTTGAAATTTTCTGCTTTCAATTATGATTGTCTGTTGAAACACAGCGAGATTATTCTATAGGTGGCAGTTGGCGATGCAAAAGTGGCCTGCGGGGGTTTTTCTCTGTTAATTGATATCTAGCTACTGTCACGTAATGAATTCAATCCTCATTAACGCGTTCGAAAGGAAGACGGGGATATCCTTTACTGACAATTTGCCGATTCATTACTGACGTCCTTTTGTTACATTTGTGGCAATGTCCTACTTTGGCTACGTTATCTTCTATTCTTTATTATAGAGTTCTCTGTCAGAAATTCAACCAACTTCTGCAATATATTATCAGACAATATACAGAAAGATAATATTCTCTTAATGTTACAAAGAAGAGAAAGCCGCTATCTTACGGGTTTCTTCTTCAATTTAAATCATTATCTTTTTATAAATAATTTCTGATATATGTGACTATTATAAAATTTAATTAAATATTTAAATTAAAAATTTAAATAAGTTTTTTTCAAGTATTTAGTTATTTTATTTATTTTATTAGAAACTTTAACGAAAGATTAATATTTAAATACTATAATATAAATCGTTTACTAAAAATATCTTTCTTTGAGAAAGAGTATACGAAAAACGGCATCTGTTGTATCTTTTTAACTTGTTACTCAAGCTTAGTATCAAATTTTGCTGATAAAGTTCACTGGCTATTAATAGTAGAATATTCTAAACGTTCTTATAAAGTAACAAAAAATCCATCTGAATATTTTTAGTATTAAGAAACTTAAACTTTTCCCGAAGAGAAATTGTTATTAAATTCATGAAATAATTTATCTTTAATGAAGCGGATTTCTTTATATTTCCTTTTTAGATAAAAGCTTCCTTTACATGCGGTAATCGAACGCCAATAGAAGTAGAGGAAGCGTAGTTCGTATCTTTTTGAACATTCTCTCTTGAGCGAACTTCGTCTATTTTGAACTTTTCTCTTTGCTTGCATGGTTGCCTTGCCTTGCATGTATACTGTGCACACATACACTCACGCATGTAAAACAGCGTAAGACGCTCTTCGAAGGCTCGCATTGTGAGACAGTTTCCTCTCCTGTGGTTTCCTCCGTTTAAGAGTTCCGTGGTTTTATTTTAAGTTATATAAAATTTTATACATCACTATATACGTATCATACGTATTATGTATTGATATATCAGTCGTGCGTGCGTGTATATGTCTCAACGTATCCGCTTTATCCGATTGATGCAACTAAATTGGACAATCGCAATCTCCTGGAAACTTATGAGATTTTATACGTTACTTGTTACTCTTCTATCGCCAAATTGATTTCTAAAACCGGATAAGAAGCGGGCAGCAAAATCGATCGCTCGCGAAAGTTTCTTATTGCGAAAGTAACAAAACAACGTTAATAGTTTTCATATTTAATATAAATGTAAAGTTTATTAAAAATAAAAATTTTCATTAAACGTTCTATCGCGAACGTTTTAACAACGGATTTAGAGTAAAGTACATTTATCTGAAAGATTCATATATGCCACGATCACAATACATACAATAATTTAATTTAATAACGTATTCTAAAGATTAATTAGAGTAGAAAATTGAAAATATCGAGGTCACAAACAGTTTTCGCGTTAAACGATCAAAGGTAGAATTGACACGCCCGTTAATTAAATGTGTAAATTAATATTTAACTCCGCTTACACATGTGCATCGATCCGTCATTCGTTATTAATTTTCACAGAGTTTGTGATTAATTACTCCGCGAGAAAGAATTACGATTGAATCTACGTTTCCGGAATAAAGTTTGTCCTTGTTTCGGAAGAGTGCATTAACATTTCTGCTCCGAATTCACTCACTCACCGGAGCGATTTCAATAAATCGATTTTGAAAGGCGGGGAAAATATCGGAGCACGTAAAAAAATTCCGTGGAACGGCATTTGGACTGAACGTATGTTGGACGCGGCTCGGCGCGGCGGCCGGTGTTATGTTTGTATTGCTTTGTTGTCATTCGCGCGGCGGGTCGGCTCGAGTGGGCACGCAGCGGCGCGAGCCGTCGCGTAGATCGCATTACCCTTCGGAACACGGACGCGACAAGTGCCGGGTGACGCCAAGCGCGATCCGCTGCCACGATTACTGCAATGAACGATTATCAGCACGCTCCTGATAAGCTTTCGCGATCGACAACGCGATATCAAGACTCGTATCAGGACAACGGCTGGCTATCGAGACTGATATTTCGCGCTAGTCTATTCACTTAAAACAAAAAGCGAGAGTTGTAGAATGTCATTTCGCTGTCGCGACGATTGACGATTGCTCCGGTAACGTTGCGTTGGATTCGCGCGACGCGTCTCAAATTTTTCATCGATTCGTATAAAATTCGTACTTCACTCTCGAACGAGAAGCGCGGAGTAGTTGTACGAATCGCCGGATTAAATTACCAAAGTATAGAAATATAATTTAGTAATAATATTTCTTGCACGATGTCGTGTAGTCCGTGGAGTTGCGCGGCGCGTTTAACATCGGGAATGCCGTACCAAAGTGCCGTGCGATCGTAGTTAATCATATTTTCATGAATGAGTGTTGTGCAAAGCCAGTGAATGTAACGGAGTAACCTCCATCGTATATCACGCATCGTATATATAGGTAAATGGAATATGTATATGTAAATTTTATATCTTGTGTTTCTTGTCAGTAAAATTGTAGACTCAGCATAATATCGTAACAACGATAAGTTTATCTACAATATTAGATACCACCATTTTTCTGTAAATTCTTAGAGAGAGAAAGAGAGAGAGAAAATTCGATTGTAATATCGTACTTATAAAATTCCGATAATCACGCCGAAATTTGCTCAATCATCGCGCAACATTTTAATCAGATTTTTGAGCGTAATCTTGAATTTATTCGAAACAAAATAAACAAATGATTGCTTGCTACGATATTGGCTTGTTATAAATTATACCGCGGCTCGTTTTAATTAACTATTATCATAGGTTCTGTCCGTTGTAATTGAACTTTTGGAAAATCGTCCGTCGTTTAATTTAGAGGCCGCATGCGCGCGATTATTTTACGCATACGGCAATGCGGTAATGTGTTTACGCTAAACGCGATGTTAAGCAATCGTCAAGGCAATTCGTGCTGTATGTTGATGCGTACATGCAAATGAGAAACGCATACTACGTCGTTCATAGGCAAATAAGTGTGCGATTAAGGCGATGTCGGAAATGCATCGGCTGTTCCGTTCGCGTCGACAGTGCGACTATTAGACGGATTGTCGAAGAACGATCGACTGATCTGATATAATTTCAATCATGTCCGCGTGTGTTTAACGTTCGTGATTCGCACACGAGTTACATTAATTTCTCCCCGAAAAGATTTTAATTGAATTGGATCTCCAATGGTCAAGATCACTTCAATCAAAAGCCCATCAAATAAATTTAATTAAAAAGCTACTGTTTTAATGCACATTTAAAAAAATACTGCATCGAAAAGATACACAATGTACTGACAACGTGACAGATTTCATTTAATTAAGTAAAAGTAAGTAAACGATGTTTACACGTCAGACTTTTTAAATAATGAGATATTAATCGTCAAATTAGAGAAATCCCGATGTTTTTGAATATTAAATTTAATCGTTTTATTGCCTATTATGCCTCGTTGCATTTATTACGCAATTATGTCAGATATGAATTCAAGAAACTTTTTACACAAAGGTACTACTGATTTTTCTCGCGTTTCCTCTTTCACAAACTCAATTACCTCTCTGCTAATAATCCCGACCAGCAGGTGGAAGCGAATATAAAGCGTTGTTTCTTCATTCTACCACCGACAATATCGTCTCATTTAATGAAAATGACTTCCCCTCTTTGCTCATGAACTTTATATTAAATGTCTAGTTATTAAGAACGGAATATTTAGAATTTGCTTATAACAAATGCATATTGTTAAATCAACAACATTTATGGAAAAGGAGAAAGCAAATTAGAAATGGTATTATTAATTCCAAAAATTTATAATTAAAGATTGAAATAATGATGAGAATTTCAATTTTCGCTATTCTCTTTTCTACGATCCGTTGCGTAGTTTAGAATGACCTCTCGCCTCAACATCGGCTCTTAATGATCGCGATTTGTTTCTCGCGTAAATTCGACATTTGAAAGTATCGGAGAAATTCAAGTCCAGCATGTTCAAGTTACGTGTCGCATTAAAGATTAATACATTCGCGATTTATGTCCTCGGAATTGCAGTCCCAGTCGCCGGCGACTTTTCTTTATTTTCTCGTGACAGGAACGTGACAACGTCGGCTTACGGTTCATCACGTGGTTCGATGTTGGTGGTTCGCGTCTTTTAGCGGCATTCGTCGTCGTCGTCGTTGTCGACCAATGAGTAATGTCCGGCATAGCGAGCTTTCCGGTAAGGATCTAAGGAGGATTTGTAAGCGCGACCGTGACGGGACCACCGGCGACGATCCTTTCGCACAAAGTCTGTTCGCGCACGCGTTTATCTAATTGCCGCGATTATCGTCCGTACAAGGAATTCATTAAGCCGACGTTGCTAACCACGATATTCCGTCTGCATGTGTGACGGACGTTATATGAATTCGATCTATCAAGTTTAAATTATTTCTACAACAGTCGAAGAAGGCTCATTATCGAAAGCTCGTATCGATGGAAATCTGTGATTTTATCAAATTTCATCACAGAAATTTATCATCAAATTGCATTAATTAAAAAATTCTTATACATGTCGGCGACTTGTTTATTAAAATATTTAAAAAAATAATATACCAAAATATTAAAAAATATCGAGAAAACTACTAGCTCGAATATTTCGGTGTTTTTTGGGGAGATTTTTAATTTAAAAATATACGCTTGATAGCTTTTATATAAACAGTGTGTATATGTATACAGCAAAGCAAGCGAGCAAATTGAAATCACGAACGGCGGCGGCGGAATCGCGAGTGTAAAGGGCGAGAGTTTTAAAGAGACGGCGTCAAGCCGTATGCAGACAGTAGACCTGTTTGATATTCCATCGGGTGCAGGCGGTGTCGGCCTCTTCGCGCGACTGCAAATCGCGGTATTAACGCCCGATCGCTCATTGTTCGTCGACGATGGCGCAACCTAATATGATCGATTTGTCGCCGGGTCCGCGGAGCGATCGCGAGCCAAATGCGAGCCGACCGGAATGACGTCGGACAAATTTAGGATCGCGTTGCGGATTTATAGAACGCCCGACGGAATCGAATTTGTATGTGTCTCTTCCGTAGATTCACTCGATTCGCCCCGCTTCGGAATACAATACAAATTCAACGAACCCGCATATTTAACGTATGTTATGGTCAATCGAACAATTAGAGGATCAAACTGAATGACGAATGTGCATAAATAACGAAAAGTGATTTTTTTTCCCCATGCACGCATGTATCATTTATAAGAGAACAATCGAAATTTTTTTTCCTGAATGCGAAATTTGATAAAACTAGTTTATAACAGTCTATTTTACAATAAATTCAGTAATTGTCACTTCAATGTACTTGAAACTGAATGTCTTTAAAATGCTATTTTTTAATTACATTTTTAGCTACAGCTGGAAACAATTTCGATATTTTGTACTACTTTTATATGTTTGTTAACTGAACACGTGCGGGTTAAATGCGCAATGAAAATCCGCAAGAAACTGAACGGAAGCAATTCGCGAGCGAACGAAATGGGAGGACGGAATGAGAACATTAGACGACTTTCTCAATCCCACGGGGGTACGGTATCCTCATGTTGACCTAGAAAATAGCTCCGGACAGTCCGAAACAAGATATTAGAAACTCGTAAAGCCTCCCTTGGGTCTCACAATTGAGCATCGTAAACACAGCCATCGAGCGATACGATCCTACGAAATCTTTGCTTGTTAAATTCTCTGTTCTTTCTTCGGGATCTTAGCAGTTCGCTCACGTTCTCGCGAGAGGAACGATTTTCATACTAGATGCGCCGAGAGCATTGCAAAACTCGTCGACGCGAGTTTCCTGAGCTTTGAGTTTATTAGCGTTTAACGCGCGAATTTGATGTACAAAGTGTCGTCGAAGAGAAGTTTGTTTAAACTTTGGAAATGCGCCTGAGTTAAGTAAATAGGAACGTATATGATTACAGTTCTCGATTCTAGTCGATATTAGTAATTAACTAGCAGTAAATTAACCAAATGATGAGAAAAAGAAAAAGTAGATATTTTCAGCAACGAACGCAAATAGCCAATCAATATAGATTTTTAGAATTAATCTCAATATAGTTAATGAATCTCGGTGAATAAGCGAAAGGTCAATATGAATTTCAGACAAAATCTTTTTTTTCCTTTTTGCTTAAGCGTTTACTTTAAAGACGTGATATAATCACCTGTTGTTCCCCTCAAAGACGGCTCGCTGTGTTTCCAAACTAGATGTAATTTAGATCTCGAGTGTGATAGGAGATTGTTTGCTCCAACTTGATCTTACAAATTGCGAGACTTATGAATGCTCGAAGCACGGCAATCTGCCAAGTGGCTTTAATTATGAGATTTGCGGGAATTTGCGAGTACTAACATTGTAAATTTCTTACTTGGCGTGGAATAGACGGATTGCAGCGTCTTGCTTAATCCTCGGAGTAATTAGAGGCCTCTCTTCGATGTTCTACCCGGGAATCTGGCGATGGTAACAGTTTGTCCGTAGATTTACTAACATGTTTTAGCTTCACCGCGCTCTCTCTCTGAAGTTTCATCGAGAAACTCTGATCCATTTGTCAAGCGTTCCTCTTGCTAAAGACGTTCGCGAATGTTGATTATCTTCGTACTAAGCGGTGCCGGTTTGTTCCCAAGATAATTCATCTTTCAGCCGCGTAATCGAACAATGTGCCTCGCAATGCACTTTAGTTTCTTTTCGCCTACGCAGACTAATTTATTATTCATTCGCTCTCATTCATCATTGCGATCAAGAAGATAATAGAAATTTTTACCTATCTTTTTCATCACTCGCCGCATTTTCCTTTTATCGCTGTTAAAAATTTTCTTATTGCTTCTATATTACGTGAGTTATGACAGCGAGCGAGCAATAATCGCGCACGCGACAGTCGGAGAGGCTGTAAACGGTAATAGGTGTAAAACATGTCGGGCAAATGAAATTGTACACGTCGGGAGTTGTTCGGGAGCTGGATTGATCGCGTGACATACGGTAACTCTTGGTAACCGTAACTATCACGCTCGTCGCGCGTTCCGGGCGTCCTGCGCGAGCGAGCGAGCGACTGTGTGAAAGTCAGCGTTTAATTATCGAGCCCTTTTTGAGCCGCACCGGCGGCGGAGATGTCACATACGCGGATGCATTGCTGTTTCCAATTGTGCATCGGTACGTGCGCCGATTTAACAGAGCGATTTTGCAGCCAGTGAACTTGGCCCGTGGACCCACTTATGCTAGATTAACATTGGACATTATTGCGATTGCCGCGGCATTTCGAGCTCGAGGACTAAAAAAATTGGTCCGCGGAGAGTTATCGCGATTTCACAGATTTAATTTACCTTCCGTATCCAATTTCCCATCATCTTCGTCCATTAGTCGATCAAACTTCGGAGAGGGATTGCGGGGGCTAAAGTGGATAATGCTCTGGAGGGAAAAACCGGAAGCGCGGTGGGAGCGTCCATTCGATGCCGTTAATGCGGCTGGTTGTATATTGCAGAGAGCCGGGCACATTGAATCGTTACTCGGGGAATCGTCGCGGGAGGATGCAATTCCCTCGCGGCTGCCTGCGATGTGTTCGATGTCGTTAATACCGAACTAATCTAACTTCGCGCCGTTAGGGCGATAAACAATGTTGTCCCGAAGCTGCGTTATCGTAGGCGGTGCAGCCAGCCTAGGTCGGCCGACCAGCCACAAGTCGAATTCGTACGTTGCGAGGCATGGGTGGCCGAATTTATTGGTCACTTGAGATAATTGGCACGCCGGTCTCGATCTCGCGATTCAAACATGGACAGATCACGCGAGTTCGGGCGTATCGCGAGTAAATATCCGTGTCTCTGTTTAACCGCGGAAGTGATTAGAAATTAGAAACCCGGGGGCGAAGTGCAACCACCCTTGGCGACGGTAAACCAGTGATCCAGCATTTCCTAGAGCGACGGGATATGTTTGATGTATACGTTCGGTAAATTCTGGCAAATTTGCTAAACTCATGCGCGTTGCGGTAATCGTGTAATAGCAGCGTCTGCAGTAGCGGCGTCTTCATCACCTTTGAAACGTATTACGCCTAAATAGCACATTTAGCAGTTACATCCCACGAAATAGAGTTATGGTTCATTATCAATCGTGTGAAAGGGTAATTAACACGAGGAAATTAATTCGAGCGCGCGCTCTCTTCTTCCTCAGATAAAAAGATTATGTTTTTTTCCTTTCATGTTACGCATATCTCGACGGATATGATAATATTGCCGCTCGTCTCCCTCGTCGGAAACCTTTTAATTTAGTTTTAGATTTCTGACACATTTAATCGGCTTAATTACCAAGAACATCCGATTCCAACTTCTCCTCTGGCGCTTTCCCGTCAAAAAGTGGAGACCAGTTTTCGCTTTAGCTCGCTTTAGCTTAGTGGCTGCAAAACTTTTTAACGGTTAATTACGACAGCATTCCGGTCGAATAAGTGCAACGAGGAGCGAAACGGTGCCTTAGTTTTGTTTTGCGGTAATGGTCGATGCATCCCCGACTGCGGCAACCTGATTGCATAAAGAGTAGTCTCTTGCCTGAACGGAGAATCCTGCTGCAAAGAAGCTTTCGGTTTACAGTCGGTTCTAACTTACAGAATTATTCAATATCAAAACAGCTCGCGCCGGAAGATCGCACGCGAATCTCTTCCGCAAATACTTTTAGCCGCGAATAATTTGTAGCTTCAGGGAAAATGCGATTTAAAAGCTTCGAGAGATAACAATTTTAAATCGCGTGAAATAAATTTAATAGTCGATTCACGGATCAGAAAAATACATTACAATGCATATACAAATATATCCACCGCTGATTTTGCAAAAATTAGTAGAAAAAAATATTTTGTTTTTAAATGTGCGCTGTTATTAAAAAAAGTTTCTAAACTTTTCCGTGTTGCGATCGAAAGCTAAACATAAACTAAATTCGTCTCTTGTCATTTTAACAATTTTTGTTATCGCAAACTTTCGTTCGTACATGGCATACAGTTTATTTTAGCCCGAAAGAAAGTTGAACGTTAATGAATTCATAAAACTCGATTCGATTATAACATATTATTTACATGATCCATATGTGCATAATTTTAATATAATTTTAATATGTAATACAATGTAATTTTAATATAATTCTTTTGTAAAACTTTTTTTAGAAATTCGATAACATAATAATCGAACTACGCATTACAATAAAATACACGATAAAGTACCGCGCATAGTTTGTCCTTCACTTTTTTACGTCGTTTCACAACGGACATTATTAACTTTACGGCATAAGCTAAATAGGAGAGATTGGCGGTATGGTATTTGGAACCACTCAATCGTCGCATAGCGTTTAAATAGCGTTTGAGCGGTAAAACGTGACGTGTTTATCTATCCGTAATTGTGCGTGTTAATGCATTCACGTGTCGTTTGATATTTGCCGGAAACGTCAAATGATGAGCCATCGATTTTGCCGTACCGCACATATTACTGAAACGCTTTGATTCTCTGACGCACTTTGGACATCGAAGAGTCAAAATGATCTCGCTGTTAGCGTATAATTTTTGTATCGCGCACATGCTTCCATAAATATTGATCTTTTTTACCGCGATTTCTATTTTATTTCATCACGCACATATCGCGTGTGTAGCTTATACTTTACAAACGGCATGAAAACTGACCGCGCAAAATCGACGGATAAGGTGAAAATTTAATGACACCAGAGATTTAATTGCCTCGTCGGCATACTGCTCGTCGCGAACTATTATTTTTTCTATTCATTGTTTGAGAATTGAGTTTGCGAGTACTACACCGGATGGCTCATTATCATTTGAATAGCATCTGACGAATAGACTTCAAAGGTTTTCAGACAGATAATGAGAACTGGTTTAAATATAGCAGTCATTGTACTTTTTAATTTTATATTAACATTATTTTTCATTACTTTCGCGTTCGCGGTATATTGTTTTAAAATCCAATTATACTCTCTTGTGGCGTAATTTATAACATGCTGTATACTAATACAATTTATACAACACATTACATTATTATCACTTAGGGAGAGAAGACGAAAATTGGATATCGCGTCTGAGGATTAATATTGACGCTCTGATACGCATCATAGTATTACCTCGAACGTTGCGTTCGAGGTCTCCAATGTGTTGCCATTTGAGGTGTACCAGAGGCATGGCTTGAAATTGACCGTGGGGTTTATGCGCGTAATGAAATTCTGATGGGACTCTACGCGACGCAGCCAATCGACATTTTGCGGTCTGCTCGACCGCTCGGCCGGAAATTCGCTCTCCGCCATCTTCGAGCTGGACGTGTCCAAGTGCCATGCCCGGTACACGTTCAGAGGCAGTTTTATTAACCCCTTCTTTTCGCGTAGCTCTAGATTGAACGCATCGAAAATGGAGAGAAATGTCAGGACGATGATAGAGCAACGAAATATTTAAAGAGATAGTTGACACGCATCATTATTATATATTAGCTTAGCTGTTTTTAAATACGCACATAAATTGCCTATATTTATAAAACATTTTATATCTTTATAAAGTATTATTTATTACAATTTTTTAATTAATATGAAAGTAGCCCTTTATTTTTTTTATCACTTTATAAAAATTGTAGAATTTTAAAATTGAAAATGATCTAATATTTATCTTATCTTTAATTCAGGATAATTTAGAGATGGGTTAATTATTATCCAAATACATTATGGATATCACGCGGAAAAGTTTTAGAAATTGTACATAACTTGAACTTTTAATTATTCATGAATTTATCTTCCGCGAGAGATTGATTATCATGGTAATCCCTATGTAATCCCGTTTCAAAGCGACCGACGTAAATCGACTAAGCACCGTAATTACCCGCCATAAATCATACATTAAGTATCGGCAATATTTTTTCCGGCTAATGTACTTTGCATTCGCATAATTATAAATATAATTTCTGAATTTTAACATGATTCGTTGATTCCATTTTATCGTTCGCCATAGGCGTAGGTCGATGCTTTAATCAATATCGTTTAGGTGATTCATCAAACTGGGAAAAGTCAGGATTTTGATGGATGTGCATGTCGCGGTATTGTATTGAGAAAGTTTCCCTCCGAGTATAGTGAAGTCGATTCCGATTTTGATGCGCGTGTAAGCGTGTTTTTTTTTTCACTGAATTGTCTGACCACGATTGGCCGTTTCCACTTGAATTTTATCGGTCAACGGTGCTCTTTGCTATTATATAGCTAAAATGAAGATAAGGCGTATCGCATTCTATACACAATTACATTCTATCACAATTTTTATAATTATTAAACCGTCATGTCATTGCGGTTATATTATCTAATCTCTAATACATTAGTATGATTTTAATTTATTAATCTTATTTTAGATACATTTATAATTCTTTATTATTAGTAATGCATTTTTACTTTTAACATTATTATACGGATATTGAACGCAGACATTTTTTGACGATTTTTTTTGTAACATTCTACAAATAGTGCAATATTAAATTTGTGATATTTCAGAGACTAAATTTTTTGGGACGGAAATATTAACTATATAATAAGAAATCAGACAAATTTTTTTGCTTCTATTTAATATTTTTTTTCTGATAAAATAAATTACTTTCCAGACTTTTCTAATATATATAAAAATACTGATTTTGTGTGATTGACACAAAATATTACGTTACAAGATTGTGTACTTTGACATTTTAAATAAAAAGTAAGAGAGTTGATGGCAAACATCATTTAATTTCATTGAAGTGCACTTAAATACGTAAAGATCCTCGCAATTTTGTTTAGAATCGAGCTCGCTGAAAATAATGCACCGTATACAAAGCGACTGATGACAGCCTTTGTTGCGCGACACGAATTTGACATTGCGCCGTATACGGAATGCTATGTAAAGGACCGTCAGAAAATGTCTGCAGTCAATATTCGCGTCGCATCGTGAAGTACCCATCAGCAACGCGCCGCAGTGTATCGACTGTTCGATGTTGAAGTGTATGACAGTCGATAAACCGACGAGCCGCTTCCTCGCCAATTGTTCGCGTCGGAGGGCACGAAATTAGTTTCGCCGGGCAGAACGTCCGCAGTATGCATAGCGCGAAGCCGTTCTTTTTCCCCGCCCCCTCCCCTTTCCCCTGCCTCCCCGAGGTCATTTTATTTGTCGAAAATATTTCATTGTTCGCTCGCTCGCTCGCAGTCGCTCGCTTTCAAAACTGAAATCCAACACGCAAACTGTCGCCCTTTGTATCCTAATCGAATCGAGCGCGGGTGGGCCCTGTGCCTGCCCCCTGGACGCGCCGAGTTTCGTATTCGCCCACACGCGAAATTTGGTTCTCTATCAGAACCCGAAGCTGTTTCCGGCCCTCGTGCGATTTTCGCCGGTCCGACCTTGAACGATCCCGAGTTGGTCGTGAATGAAAATAACGGAGAAATTGAACACGCGCGGACACGGCGACGACGACAAGTTTTTCCTCGAGAAATTCTGTCGATATCCGATATCGCGCGGGACGCGCGCGTGTCACGAAATCATTAGGACGTGTATTTTTCCGTGTATTATTCGATGCGAGTCTCTGCGATGTTGCAAATTTAATGGCGTTTCGCTCAGCTTTCGGTTTGACGCTTTCACGTGCGTCAGTGCGCTTACATAATTTAATACTCTAGCTATTCGATTGTGCTTCGCAGATAAGGGTGACTTATCTGCATATAAGCAGGATTCCCATTTGCGTTTGAAATCACATTTTTATATACAGCAGCATTTATTTAGCTACGTAATGTATGTACAACAACGCGCTTATTCGAATTTTTATGGAAAATTATATTTCACTTGAAGTTTAATTCATCAATTTTTCATGTATGCACGTGAACATCTAAACATCTCTCTACTTGATTTTGACGTTACGAAAAAATATGCGCTTTACAAACGTGTATATCATTTTGGAATCTTTTACTGAGGGTAAATGCTTGTTAATGTGAAATTACCATAGTATATAATCAACCTGACGGTGCATTAATCCTTAGCAAGTTGTTATCGTACTCGGGGCAATAACCTCGCACGAAGTATTGATTTTTACGGAAGCCTAAGTAGGCACAACTCGTCGTAAATGCCATAAATTATAGCAAATATAGAATTATTTGATTGAAACGTTGAATAGGAACCCATTTCTCTCATCCTGTTGTATGTGCTAATACTGTGTATAATTTCAAATTCAACATTGTCTATTTTTTCATTTTTATATATTTCTCTTTCTCTCTTTTTTTCTTCTATAAATAGGTATGAAAGATTAGTTTCGCTCGTAAAATTTCTTTTCTGTTACGTTTTGAGTATTTAAAAAATTTTATATCATCTTTTTCTCTCGGAGATAATTAACAAAATATGTTGCTAATATATGTGCAATGTTTATCACATGAGTGCTTCAGTAGAATAATAGTTCTCTTTGATGATATATTTGATAACAACTGAAATTCGCGTGAAACTTGTGGTATTATGATCAGTCCTGCGATATGTATCGATAATTTACTTGTTCTCTTTACTGCGTTCTCTTGAAAAACAAATAGTTACGCGTTATCAGCAATCGGTAGCGACAATACATGCCGATGATGGAATAATCGACAGGCAAAATCTCATTAGAGGATCAATGTCGCGCGCACTAATTAATTACGCCGCCAACGCCAACCTCGTTTCTTGACAATTTCGCTAATTAAGTCCGTGCTCCACGTTCGGAAGTTGCCATTCAGCGCACTTCAATCTTGCACCCGGTGGTGAAATCGCGTGTGTACCGTGTGTATATGAGCGTACGGATTTTCCGGATGAAACGTGCGCGTGCATGTGTGATCGTTGAAACAAAACGGGCACGCGTATGTATATGACAATGGTTTCAGAAATTAATTCTGGCATTACAAAAGCATGGCTAGTGCTTTGTGTCCTTTATGAAGTCCACACCTATCGCTGATATGAGCTCCATGCGGTTGTAAGCCGGAGTAAATCCAGGATAGTAATTTAAATGATTTGAATATTCCATTTTTTTACCGCAAAGAAGGGGGCTTAACATTAACATACTAATTATAAGATATACAGAAAAAAATTTGAAAATCAAATTATGCATATACTTTAAAAATTTTTATTGATTTATAATATACATACATGTATATATTTTTATCGCATATATTCTTCGCTTCTCTTTTCTTCTGAAATACTGACAGTTGCTGTACAACATATCTTGTTATTATTAAAATCATAACATGTATACAATATAATATACTCACACATTTTTAAGGACGATGTGACTCTCGTAGGATCGCGTTTTCTTAAGAAAAAATACAGAGGAGCATTTTGGCAATACTTGAAGTTGATCGTTCTTCCAAAATTTCATAGTATATTCTCTGGCACATGTTCTTACGACGACGTACTCGGCAATCGCGTTTCCGTTCGATAGCGATCAATGATCGCACCGCAGGCGTTACTTAATTACGTGCCTCGCGTGTAGTTGGGCGCTTAGCTCGGCGGCAGCGAATGGCCGATCGGCAATATAAATATCCATTCATGAGAGTGGTCAACCGACCTCGCGAATGCAACGCGTTTATCTGCCGTAATCTTTCTCGTGGTGCATTCGCCGGTCGGGCGAGCCGGTTACGTAACTCATGGTACGCCTCAATGGACATACTCTCGGCGCTCCGGAAAGCGATTCTTACGTTAAATCGTAGGAACGACATTCGAAAGAAATCGTGACGGAAAGAAGAGAGAGCAGCAGAAAGCAGGATTAGATGCTCATTTCGTGATCCGTAATTGTGCAAATTTAACACTGCACATAATTGTGGCATGTGGCATATTATAGATATATAATTAGAAGCAATTAAAAAAGATATAAATTAATCATAATATAATATTAGGTGGAGAGAACAATCGTTAATATTGTAGATTTTTTTATTGGGAAAAGAAAACAATATAATATATTCTTATACGTTTTAATTTATTATAACAAAAAATGGAATTTGAAATTAGTTTGAATTGGATTTATATTTATTTAATGCGCATTGTGAAAAAATTATCAATGATCTCTTAAGGCCGGTAAAAAATAATCACTTGACGTAAATTAACAGGAAGTGAATTCTGTAGGTTAAATACGATAAGATTAATATTCTTGATAAATAGATATATAATTACAACTCATCCTCATCTACGATCGAGTATGTATGTTAGAATTTTTTGTAAATTTAAAATCTAAAAATGGAGCGTTGTATGCTTCTTTCTGAAATCTACATTCAGGAAATATCACGTATTTTACACATTTTTCTTTAATGAAACAATTATACGATATTGTGTGTTCACAAGAAGTTAGTTTAACAATATCGAGGATTCGAATCGCGTTAGCAAAATGAAAGTAAATTGTAGGAATTAGTAAAAGCCTATTCTCTCGAATGTACAATATTTCTCCGATAACGCTCGATGTAACCGGAAGGAAACACCGTGCTTTTACTATCCAGCGCTGATAGCGCACAATCGTGGGATGCTGCCGAGCATTGACGTATCCGATAGCAGAGCAGCGTGGAGAAGATCTAGTAGCGTAAACCAGGATCGAATTCGTGCTGTAAACAAGGAGTAAACGAAGAGCTTAGAATACGTAAAATAATAGATATTTTGATAAACAATCCGCGATGATGATAAATCGTATTAATCGCGGTTACACTAGAAGATATTTTCGTCCAATGCTGAAGAGTATCAATCATTATTACTTTAATTCGCACAAAAACCCGAACAATACATTCTACTTCTCATCCCTCGTTTTTTTTTCTCTCTTTTGTCCAGAACTTCATGAAGATATACGTTGTTGTAGCGGATTTCGATTTTCCCCATTCATGCAATTTCTCGGCGCGCGACTAACAAATCGTCCACCTTCTCTCGTTCATCTCGGAACGAGTGAAGGATCGCGAGCGGTGCAGCACGCTTGCGTGTACTATCTGGTGGTGGCACGTGTAGTGCGGCCAGCGGAGGAGAAAGAGCGGGAGCGAGAGTCGTGTCGAGTGATAAGGAAGTAACAAATTGTCTAGCTAGACGAGCCCCCGGTCGACCGCGCGACGTGCTTGGCACGAAACTCGCGCGGCGGAGCCGACCGGTTAGGTTGGCGCGGATCGTTACCGAAAGACGACGACGGGTCAGCACTCGCGCTGCGGTCGATCGTGACCTGTGAAATAATGCGAACGCCGAGCAGGCCGGACCCCCGACGAATTTATCGACGGGCTGCTTGAGCCCCGGGAACGAGCTCCGCTCCGTTTGGGATTCGCTTCAATTTTTGAGAATAGCGCTTCCGTGATGGCGCCTCAGCGCGGATTCGTGGTCTCCTTGTCTAAATTCTCTCTGTACTGAAAAGCCTCTAAAGCGCTGCGTATCAGAAATGCAGAGAATGTTTGAAGGTAGCATTCTCTCTCTCTCTCTCTCTCTCTCTCTCTCTTTCTCTCATACTAGGCTTTAAATGGAATTATACGTATAAGCTTCGATAACGAAATGAAAACTTTATTGGCGGAATTTATTCTGATAAGGAAATAGCGATCGCTTGCTTTTATTAGAAATGTAATGAAAGCAAATCTAAATTTTCCTAGTATGAGAGTCTTGAAAGAAAATGTTATATGTCTTAAAGATTGCTTTAAGAATTTAAAAATCTAAAAATCGCGTTTGAGTATCTTTGACTCGGACTGCTGTGCTTTTCAGTATTTATCTTATTTAGTTCTTTTTTTCATTTATATTTTATTAATGGCCTAAGGCATTTAATTATGGACGTTGTCTTTTCTGTCAAATTGTCGTACTGAAACCGACTGACGTAAACGAGAAGCGCATGTATCGTGTGTGCCCTGGGCAGTACGGCGACGGTGTCTCGTTTCCTCGCAACTTTTGATGGTTTACGGCGAACGCGCGCATACTTATCCCGGACATTAACAGCCGGCAAAATGGCGGCTATAAATTTCAGGCCGACGTTCCGACGGCCACGTTAATCCCTGGACGTTCCACCTACTTGGCAACATTGTCCGCCATTATGTAGATTACCGGACAATCCATTTTGGAGCTCACACGATCGCCCGCGCGTTATTATGAGATGGATTGTAGGAATTACGGACAAAAATACGAGCGTATTAAACCGATAAAGTAAATTATTAGTGCGAAGACTTGGAACATCGTGAAGGGACTTGAATTTAATAGAAACGTTCGTGCTCGGCAAATCAGATTTCTCCCAAGAAGTTACATGACTGATGTGAATTTGCGATATGGAACTATGTTAGAGAGTTTATCCTAGCCGTTCATTAATGTTTATCAAAAGCCACTCCATCAAGAAATTCATAACAATCTGTTACATTTTACAGATAAATCTTATAATTTTATTTTAAAAAGCATTTCCTTTTGCAATCTTATAAAGTTTACAAAGTGATACATTTTATTTTATTAATATTACTTTAATTTTTTTATGATATTTTACAATTTCATATTTATTTTATTAGATCGGGACAGAAACATAATTATATGAAACAAAATTTTATTAAGGAAATTTATATTAAAAGGAAGAATTATATTAAATAAAAGAGGAAAAATCGAAAGCTAGAGAGAAAGAGAGAGAAAATAAAAGCACAATATAATTAATATATTCTAAGATTTTCTAATAAGATGCTGCGATAAGTGTCTTCAAGATATGCTTCACATATAAAAAGATTAAATAGAAAATTATGATATAAGAGAAAAAGAAGAATAGAAGAGAAGGAGAGTACTTTCCGACGGAGGCATTTCTGTAATAACTTCCTCTTGAAAGGCTTCGAAGGATGAAGCTGATGTCAAGAGAAAAGAGGAATTTCCAATCGAATATTCGAAGAAGAAAGTACTTCCCAAGGAATCTTAGATTCATTCGTTGCAGCAGAAATATGTTGTTTTCATACTTTATCAGTACTATACTTTGATAAATTTTTTAAATTGCTCAGATATCGCGGGATATCGATTTCTGATATCGTATTGTTACGATTACGAAGAAATTATTATTGCGTATGGTCACGGTAATAGTATTTTATTTGAAAAATTTATTTTTATACATTTTCAAGATTTTTCAAGATTTTCCATCACATATAGTGAAATTTTTTCTACCAGTTCGATAAACAATCACATTGAAGTCAGTATGAAGTTTCAGAGAATTTTATGCGTCACGAGTATGAAATAGAAACAAGATAGGAAACAATACGAGTAAACTGAAATACATATTTAAGTTGGAAAAAGTAAAAGAAAATTTACATAGAAATATTATTAGGCTATCAAGAATCAGTCCAGACCGAAAATGACATTTCTCTCATTTTCTCCCTATTTAATTGCGGTCTATTTAATTTGTCACATGAGACATAAGTAGATCAGACAATTTCGCAAACATGAAGATAAGAATATGTAGAAACGAGTATGTAGAATCTAACGATTGACCTTTTTCTTTCTTAACCTTCTTTCCTTTCTAAAAAAATGCATTTACCGCATAGATCGTTTCGGAGATATTGCAAATGGTCCGCGGGACGTGGTGGAAGCTACCTTTTATGTTATGCAAAAAGTCCCTTTTATCGCGTAGGAATGTGTACCGCCATTGATTTACATATGAAGTATGCGCACGATCGACTTCTTGTAAAAACTCCTCGTGAGATATTTAACGAGGCGGAACAGGAATGGGAAAATAATTGTGGGCTCGGTGAGTAACGTATCACACAGTGCAGATACACAGTACGCATTGCCACTTTGTTGCAATTTAAATAATAATCATGGCACTGCGTTAGGGGGCAAATGGTATTCGAATAATATGTTGTCACGCGAGCTGCGCCTGATACGTCGCGTTTTTAGCATTTATGGTCAAGGTACGCTTTATAATTAGTTGCCAGCTAGACAAGATACCTGTTCCGTCTTCCGAGAATGTCAGCGCGCACGGCGAAATTAATTTTCTCACATGTCGCGAGGATATATAAATAACTGTAAATCAAATTGTGCATTAATCTAGCTGTCATTTTTTTGAACATTAATTGACCGTCATGTTTATTGGCAGGCCGCTTTTTACGCACCTTGACCCAAATAATTATATCATTTCAATTTCGTGTCGGTCATGCGGAAGATTTATTGTTTACGTTATTCGTAAGAGAGTACATTCCTGCTTCCATAAATATTTTCATAAAAATTTAGTTTAACTTTCTCCTTCTTGAAATTTAAGATTTAACGTCTTGTCAAAGAAAGTAAAATACGCGAACATAAGTTATATATAGAAAGTGTCGGTAAATCTTCTCTCTCTTTTCGGTATTTCATAATTACGGGTATCAAAGGATATTTTCTTTTTTTTTTTAAATAAATATTTAAATTCATTTTTACATAATTATATTTCTCGTTAAAAACGTATCGAAAAAATACTACAAAGTGTTACTTGATTCAGTTTGGTAGCTCGAAGTGAGGAAATTATAGTGGACTTTATCAGGACAGTGCGACGATTAATCACCGCTGGCGAAGTCAAGTCGGCGCTAGATGGAAACATCAGATAACCCTTCGCGTCAATTGACGATGTCGACCCAGCCGTTCACTTTCGTTCGATTTTCGCGTTTCGAGGCGGTGCTGAAACGGCGCCTGCGACAGCTGCAGACACGTGAATGCACGGAGGCGGTCGCCGTTGCACTTCTCGCACGCGTGGGAGAGATAATAAATAATATGTTGTCGAGAAGCTGACACACGCGCTAGCGCCGTGTAACGGTTGAGTTAATATATTCACAATGTATGAACATTGTAATGATATTGCTTTCCGCAATGAGAAGCAACGAGACGGCGAGAGCTCGCGAACGTCGAGGGTCCTCTTCGAATTTATAACGAGTTTTATAGTTAGATGAACTGAAATCGAATAAATTTGATTGGATAAATTGCGAACTGTGTGACGCGAGAATTCTGGCATCCGAAAGAGCCAAGCGACAAAATAGCATTGTGAAACTTGAAAAGCAACTCGTGTTTGATCATATTGAATGAAGATTAATAGGTCCAAGGCAATACGTATCTGCAATTACATTGAAATGTGTTATAAATAACATTCAAAGTAAAGTTCGGTCCTTGAAAATTGATTTAAAGAGAATATAGAACGATTCCTTTCTCTTTTATATTTATTTCAAATATATCTAAATGTTTATATTTAAATGAGCTTTGTCTTAGAAGCCAAATAAGTGTGTTCTACTTTTCTTTAGGTCTTTCTGTATTTAAAGCAGAAATATGGTTTCTTAATTTCTCGGAAGTGTAGTTGTGAATTTTATACATCCGATTCAAATAGTTGAGTGAGTAACGCGGATTATGTAAAGATCCAGCTGCAAATGCCTCTGGTGTAAGGTAAAAAGAAAGTTAAATGCGTTTATCCGGTACTTTGAAAGCCACGAATTTCTGAGAACATTTTCCGAAGGTATTTCGATCTTAACGAATTTTTACGTATGCAGAGAGCGAGCTTTCTGCTATGGCGAGGTTCTGGACGGATTTTATTTCTGGGCATTTGCCGACGTCGATATGAATTTGAGTTTCTCCTTGACGTTCTGATCCCACCGTGCAACATAGTAGTACGTGGTCTCTCGCGTGGAATCGCGCACGCATATAGGAGTGGCTTTCCATGCCTGCGAACACGGCAGAAGAAATATTTAACTGGAGGAAGACGCCGAGGGGCGAACGGAAACGGGTAGATTATTGCCCGGAGTAATAAACTGTCAGGCGAGCGATACGTCGGGTAATGCATTGCCGACGAAGCCGTTACAATACGCCCGGTTTTATGCCACGGCTGCACCCCGTGTAATTACCGCGGGGTGCACGCTACACTCAATAACGAGCGATTTCGCGGCGCATAATCATTTCACTTATTCCGATGAGCGTGTTAGCTGATAAAAAACGAAGGAAGTATTAGACGGTATTAGAACGTTAAGGAAGCGATATTTCGTACGTATCCCAATATCCGTCCTTCTTTCTACCAAATTTAGACAAGCGCGTAAAAGTCTCTCATGATTTTCTCTACGACAATGAGATCATTGTGCGTTTAATTGTGTGATTCGTGAAGTAGACCGCTGGGAAATCTCGGTGTATAAGAGAATAATTAATAGGATACGGCGGATATTACTTAAAATCTAGATCTGATATTTAATTAATTAAATCCGTCCCGAGTAATAATCATTAATCTCCCGATGAATGAACCATCTATCAAATATTCTCGCAATCTTCGATTTTGAGAGGAAATTATTTTGTGTCGGTCCACGCGCGTTTGCAATTACTCGCCAGTGTTGTTAATAATTTCACAGTTACTATACGTTTCTGGAAGCGTTGGAACTAAGTGGTATATCATTTCTTTTTTTTTTTTTTTTTCCGATGGAACCGTTTATCCCTCGGTGTGACTTGTCTGGAGATCTGCCTACGCGAAGCAGAGATTCTTTACGTCTCGAGAAGCAAATATTTCTGCCGAGTGGTAAACTAAAATACCTCTAGTGCATCCCCCTATATATGTCACCGGATGCAGGCTCTCCTCTCTTCTCCCTCTTGTTCGTTCTCTCTGTATCTCTTGTTTTTCGCTCTCGCGTAAAGTACGATGTCTATACGCACTATCGCGGACATAATAATAGCGCGTACTTTACGATCGTGTATGTATGTGCATGCACGGTAAGTATCGCTTGCATATACACTGGGCATACACCCGATGAGGTCCCCGGGACGGGATTCCATTTAAGTGTTCCGCAAATACTGTTACCGCGAGGGACACGAGGGAACAATCCGCTCCGCTCGCCCGCTCTCTCCCGCTCTCTCCCACTCGCCCGATAATGCATTTTGCGAGCGGGACGCTAGTGCACGGCCGTCGTTGGCGCCGCATTCTATTAGTTTTATATTCGCGCGCCCGGCGACCTTCGACGTCGAGGTGAACCAAATGAAGAATATTCACTTACCAGACGCGAGAGAGCAAATTAGCGCTCGGTGGTCCACCGACTTTCCCGCGGACTTTAAGCCAATTATCTTCTTCTCTCTGGTGCTGCTCTTTTTCCCGACAGCCGCGCGGCCCGATGATTCGAGAAAAGCTCGCTCGACTGTGACAGATCGGCGATCGCGTATCGATTTCCCGATTGATGCAATTCTTCCTGTTTAAAAGCCGCGATGCGTAATGTAAGTGACGTAAATCCGATTCGGCGATTCTGATCGATTAAGATCGGATGACTATGAACGTGAGATGGCAGCTACGCAGTTGAATTATGCTGTATTATTTTGACATTTAACAACGTATCATTATTAAAATTTATCAGCATTTGATGCAAATGAGATATTATCGTATTCATTATGTATATGTATTAAGTAGTAAATTACTCCTCACGTGTACCGCACTTTAGATATTATTTTTTGCAACGTTAATCAGGATTAGCTAAAAAACGAGATTAACTAGATACAATGCTTCTTGCTTACGTACCCGAGATTGCAATGCGGCTCGAAACTTAATTACTGGGTTTCTTTTTTTTGGAGTTGACTTGCTCAAGAGTCTCTGCAAGAGCACGTGCGCGAACCTCGCTAATCCGACGCGATAGCCCCAGTCCGCGCACCGTCGCGGAGGTTTCAGCGCGGGGAAAAAAATATTTTCCGCGGATACCGAACATGCCGGCGATCTGGTAAATAACGGATATGCGTAATCATCGCCGCGATAACCGCAGCGCTAATACCACTAATAATTACTTCACTATTACGCCGCGGGCATGTTATTACACGGAGGTAATCTGCGATGAGAATTTCCTATCTCACCGACAACGTGTATCGCGACGAGCGTCTTGGCGAGGGGTTTACGGAGCGGCAATTCGCTCGCTCAGTCACTCACGGGAGAAACAAATTAGTAGTTGATCCGCTCCGACGTACGTGGTTTGCGCGTTCGCTAATTAAACCCCCGGCCTCTCTGTTAATCTCTGGCGTGGCTCCGGCTGGACGAACACCGTGGGACACGTATAATTTCGTCAACCGAGTCTCACCGTGCTGCCGTATCCGCGACAGCGACGGCGACTGCAACGACGGCGACGCTCCATTAATTGTGTCAACCGATAATTATTCCGTGAGCTGACTTCGCGTATCAGTCATTCGCGCCACGGCGCTAAGCCGATAAATCGGCTAACAACTCGTGCAGAAGGTCGACCAACAGGTTGTTTCTGGAATCTGACAGCGGCGCCAAGCCTTCGTTAGCGAATCCCTGAGCGAATGCGGAATAGGAGAATTGACTGCTTTCCGTCATACACGTGCTTCCGGTAATGATACACGCAGAATAGGATAGAGAGGGGATTTTTTTATTTGTGATTTTTAAATGTCTTGAACGTTTTTTATCTCATCTTTTTAGTCATGGTGGTTTTTTTTTGGCTTTTTTTATTTTTAGATGAAAATTTTTAGATTGAAAATTTTTTTATCCGGTCTTTTCTTTCTAGTCCCTTTTTACCCTATCCCACGATAGTCGACAATAGAAACTTGTATTGAAATAAGTTTGGATCCTTATTAACAAAATTTTGATATATTTAATGTTAGGTATCTCTTAGTAATTAGGTTTCATATTGAATCGATCAGGGAAAAAAGGCAAGGTATTTGGCGCTTGCCTCAATTCTTCGTTATCAAGTCTCAAAGAGAATGTGATGAATACGCAAAAGAGAGTCAACTTTGAAAATCCGTTTCCAATCACGTTGCATTGGCACACAGTGTGCTACGATATAGAGAACAGTAATTAATGGTAGGGACATATCGTGAATTTGGAATTGATTATTTGATAGTGAAAAAATTAATACCGATCACCGAGCTTTGTCTCACAATCAATTTCAAAATTTCTAAGTTCGATTTTTTTAATAATTAGATTTTAATAATCAAATTCTTTAAATTAAAGATTTATGCGATTACAAATTTTTAACATTAGATTTGAATAATTAATATCATTAGTGATAATTTTACGTGAATTGATTGATAGCGAAGACTTCGTAATTGGAGACATTAATCCTTTGTCACTCGGTGTCAAAGGAAATCAGACGCAGTTGCGCGAGAGGAAATCAATTCTGAAATCCCGCTTCCAATTACAGATGTTCTGTAACAATATACACAGTGTATTGTTACGACACACGATGGATCAATAGTAAGAATATTTCGAATAAATTCGAAGTAAAGTAGTGAAAACACAAGTTATTGAATATCTCTCGGTATGTTATTGAATTGTGTGCAATCATAAAAATCGCAATATTTGCGAAATGTAAACCCGGCACTGAATTGCTGTATGTAAATAACGTTAACTTTTCACGATGAAAAAATAATCTTTCCGTTGTAACTTTTAAAATTAGATACCTCAATAATCGAACCTGAGTTTTAAATAACAAGATTCCACATAAGCTTTTTTTATTATTACTTTTCGCGGAAAATTGGGGATTTTTATAAAAGAAAATCAAGAAGTAATATTATTCTGAATTATTTCTTATAGTGATTTATATGTATAACTGTAGAATTTCAAGAATCTTCGAAAAACTTTCTCTGGAAAATACACCTTCATTTTCCAGTATATTATATTTAACACAAAAATAACTGACTAGGTGGGTAGATACATACAGAAATAGAGAGTATGTGTTTCATTAGTTATTTAATGATAAAATATAGCTTGAATTTTGTTGATAATAGTACATATGTAAAATGCAAACCAGGTGTTTTGCTCATGCGATATGAGCAAATGTACGTATGAATATTCATTCCTATTACTGCTGCCTAAGAAGATATCCGCTGTTTACCCCGACGAAAGTATGTACACAGCATCGCGAGTTTATATTTCACGAGCATCGCGCAACTTGTAACCGCGGAGTTATATTTCTGGGAGGAAAATATTCGATAAATCGCGTTTCTCAAGATTAATAACCGCGCAGCACGGAATTATCGTTCGAATCGATATTAATTTCATCGGATTTCAAAGTTTCGCATTTTCCTCTTCCAGAAATAGATTTTTCGAAATAGGGTGAGAGAGAGAGAGAGAGAGAGAGAGAGAGAGAGAGAGAGAGAGAGAAAGGGGAAAAGAAGGAATTACGCAGGATTGCGCCGTTTCGGGAATCGATGATTATTATTTCTCTCCTTTTCCGACAATGAGAGGAATCCAGCGTGCACTGCGTGCGTCACGCTCACGCACACGCATCCGCGACGCGCCCACGGCCGCGGCAAAAACACCCGGCGACTCGGACTTATAACGCAATTGTGCGACGTTTAATTCGATAAATTAACCTCTGGTCCCGGTCGACGTCGGGGTCTCTATATAGGCTGGAGAAGAGAGTCTCTCTCTCTCTCTCTCTCTCTCTCTCTCTCTCTCTCTCTCTCTCGGTTAAACCGCGGCAGGAAATCTCTTCAATCTGCCCTGATGCGTCTCGTTAACGAGCGTTTGTTTTCTTCCGTCCGGCTCGGAGTCGGCTCCGCCCGCCGACTGCTTTCTTCGGTCTGTAACTATCGCAGTCTCGTACATTTACGCGTTCTTGTGTTAATTTCTTACGGATATCTCATAATAATTTTACGTTTCGTACTTGCTACCGGAATTTTCAGCACAATCTTTTCGCTATATTCTAAAGACAATTCCTTGTAAAGTGTCTTTTTCCGACAAGCAGACTTTTTCTCAATGGAAACTTTATGAGTTTTTCATATTTAAAGACGTTATACATATATATTGGAAAAATGCATGGCAATGTATTGAAAATTAATAAGTAGGAAATACAAATAGAAAATCTTTTAATAAATGATAAAAATAATGATAAATCTTTCAATAAATGATAGAAATAATGATAAATCTTTTGAAGAAGATTTTTAAAATTGTTTTTCTACAGATATACTTGTGGTTTAAAAAAAAATATTTTTTTTATAATTTTATCGAACGATATTTTATATTAGAAATATTTGACACGTGCCTTTTACATGACTTATAAAATGTGCAATTGAGCGCGTATAAGTTTCATGTCTAGCCTTTGCATTTATTCTTCACGCAGAAAATTGTCTGCCTGCTTTGCTCTTTTCGCGAATATATCTTTTCATCAATTCATTCGCAACCGCGCTGTTTGCACCTTTATCGGGTCTCTCGCATGCGATACAGAAGTTTCCGAGACGTAGTGAAGCTGTCGGTGCGAAAGGTATTGCGGCGCGATTCTCAGAATGTTTCATCTCGCAAAGTGCTGCCACTGTTTCATCAGTGGACTGCCTTGTTCTCTTTTCTCGTTGAAGCTTTTCTACGCTCGAAACGCGGAAACTGAGAAGACTTTCATGCTTCGGCCGGTTTCGAGTGTTCAATCACTGACGCGATTGCAGTCGTATTTCCTAAAATTATATTTCCGCTCGCAAAATATAATTTGTGACAGAAATCTAACAAGTTCACTGCCAATCAAGCACGTGCGTGATTAAAATCATAATTAAATAAGCTATAGGTCATTATTACATGAGCTATAACACATCATATTTATAATTTATTGCTTATGTTTATTAATGTAACAAATACAGTATAAAAAATGTCAAATTATACACACACATAAAATAAAAATATTTTATATACAATTATAGTTATACACCCCTTACAGAAAAGTATTACTGTGCAGTAATAATTTGGCGAGTAATAATAATAATAAATTACTATTATTTAGTAATTATTTAGTAATTTATTACTATTATTACTC
>VBVQ01000419.1:0-60350 GCA_011636635.1 Tetramorium simillimum | reverse complement strand
ATACTATATTTTTAATTTTTTTATTATCAAGATGATCAAATATTATCTAGATGATCAAATTGATTGGACTTGATTATGATTTATAAACATCGTATTTATATTAGTAAACTGTTACCTACGTAATGCTTATGTGATTTCATCGAAATCTAAAAGACAGGATGAATTTTCTAATAACGCGTGTGTCGACGGATTGAGTAACATGATAACATTAGTGCTGCTACACGCTGATTCGCGATATACCGGTCGCATCGGTTTTCCACCGCAAGCTGCAGTCGCGCGAGATACCAGCGGGTTATTTTTTTTTTAAACGTGGCGAAGCATTTTTCGTAAAGTGATCCTCTGTTGAGGGGTCGCCTGTTTGAAAAACACAACTTAGTCGAATTACGCTTTGTCGGAAAACATAAAGTAGCTTGTCTCGTTAACCGCATCATCATGATGTCATCGCTAGACAGAAGCAGCGAGATAATTTTCTTTATCCTGTATCAATTATCCTGTATTAAAAATCGTTACTCGATATTAGGAAAAAATAATAATGTTTTTGTCGCTAATAATAGCGCGGTTAACAGATCGCAGAATGTTGGGACCACGTTGCTTGAACGTCCAACAGGAACCAACCTCTTAACAGCTTCTAACCGCCCTTGGCATACTTGTCGCCCCCAAACATTAAGCTTTGTTATATCTAAATGTTCTGATGATATCACGAAACGCTTTACTATGTTACCTGCATTAATATAAATATCAATTCTCGTATGATTATTTTCGTGCGTGAGAAAACTTTGGATTTTTCAAAAATAACAATCTAAAATTTCAAACACGAAATTTTTGTATTTTATATACATGTATAATATATTTTATTCATATATTATAATATAAAATACTTTAAATTATATAATACAAGATTCTTGAAAGAATGTGAGAGATACGTTTAATATTTGATAAATCTTGAGAAATTGCGTACAAATGAAGTATTTTGTAGCGAGACACGTGCAGAGGAAAAATGAAAATTCAATTGTTCTAAGCGTACGTAAATCATTATCGTTCTCAAGGAACAGAAACATTGCCCTTAAATTTCCTGCCACCAACGTCGCAAAGAAATTATTTCGACCACCTGTTGGACCACCATGGTCTTTCTTTTACAGCCTATCCCGGCCGTTCGTGAACTCTAAATCACTCCAACTTATTTTTTTTATTTCTTACCGGCAATATATCATCCGTAAGTTTGAATGGATTTGACGTGTTCTTCCAGTGGTAAAAAAATATATGCTAATAATATTTTCAATAGCGAGTAAGGCTAAGCCAATCCTTAAAATATGTGTCATTTGGATTAAAAAAAAAATTCCTCTGCGACTCCACGCTGGTCTTTGAATTTAAGTTTAATATAAGTTTCAATCCTTGTTGAAACTGTATGAGTTGAGACTGCACATTTTTCTTTTCGTCCTTAGATTAAAGAAACATTAGGATCTGTATTTTTTGTAGACTATATAATAAGATTAATGCAATAACAGTGACAGTAAAATATGTAGATTATCCTCAGTTTTTCTCTCACATAATTAATAGTTTTTTTGCTCAGCAAGTCTAAGTTTTTACTGATAAGCTCTGTGAGACAATTCCCCTTCCCTACACACACATACAATTTTACAATTCTCAGTTTGTCTCTCATTTATTACCAAAAACTCTTTCATCCCATTTAAGAAGGGAGTAATACCCTTAAGAAATTTCCCAGTAGTTTGTCTGCAGCTTCTGAAAAAGCTAGATTAAGAATCACTCCAAGTGATTCTTAATACTTTTTTTACTTAAAACAAAGAAGACATTGACAATCAGTCTATCTGAGGTTTTACCAGCCCATTCGTCGAGTATAATGATTTGATTAATGTTACTCGGAAATTGTACACCCTTGATTAATACAAGATGTCTCATAAAATCTGCACGAAATCTCGAAAGCCAATGAAAAATCCAGAGCGTGATATCTTTTGTGAATTTTAAATCTTAATTATAATGCTTTAATAAAATTTCTGCATTAAATTAAGATCAATTTGAAATTAATTTAAAAATCCAATCTTTTAATTTTTAAACTATTCAAAATCTTAGTTTTACTAAGAAAACAGACTGTTTTTTTAATGTTACTTTTCTATTCTGTTCGATGTTGCCGATGCATATTGCGAAAATATACAACTTTAAATTGACCTTTGCATCGCATATGAATTTCACTGTAAATTCACACCCGCGATATATTCTCTACAACTTACGAGCTCGAAATTTTGCTGTAAATCCAGGATGTAGTCTTTCGTCCGTCGTAAATAGAGGCAATAATAATCGAGCGTGTTCCGAGCGGAAAATCCGGCGATTAATCGGACGTCGTCGTAGACTGCGGTGCATCGATTAACGACACTTGTGCTTTAAAACGCGATAATACATCCGCGTCTCGCGCAGGGGGACTAGGTGCGCGTCCAACTCGGTCATCCACTATGAAATAATTAGGGGGAAAACGAGCGCAGGGCCCCGTTAGACAACAACATCGAGGGGTATCACGTATAACGCGAGGGGGCAACACGCTGCGTACGTGGTTCCTGCGACTTTCTGCGCGTCATTTTTTCATTACTCGCGTCAATTCGAGAGGCTCGCACGTGTCGTTATTCCCCTTTCCCATGATAAATTTTAATCTTTCTACATTCGTCGCATATATTTGAACAATTTCGTGCGCGCTATTTGTGCCGCGCGTATTGTTAATCGTCACGCGCGTGTTTGCTCACCGATGATAAAATACGATTTGCCATTAAAAAGGAAAGCTCAAAATGCAATTGTAATATGAATTCGATTTTCTTTGACGGTATTCCTTCTGAGTTTACCTTCTGTCTCAATTTTAATAAATATAGTCAGATAATTATAGATAAATCTATTTCATATTACAAAAAAATTAATAATTTTATTTATCGTCAAAAAACTTTATTAAAATCGCGAATAAACGAATAAACATGTCTAGACAAACAAGGACAACAGGGCAAACAAGACTTGAATAAAACATAAAGCCGTGATTTGAAGTAAACATAAAACAGCTTCACTTAATTTGAATATTAAAGCCACAATTAATTGAGTGTGACGTATTTGTAAGCAACATTTTGTAAACATTCTTTCGTGTACGCCGCCGGCAGTAAAGGATTCAACAGATGGTTAAATCTGTCTTGAAAGCGATATTGCTGCACAAAAGCGCGATCAATTTCGACAAATCAGCGGACGACAGTTCCCACAATCTGATTCAAAAGTTTACAAATTGGCAGAGTTCGCATTAGCCTTTTAATGCATCATGTGTCTATTGATAAATTGTACATCGTTTGTGATAAACTATGACTAACCACTGTTGGAAAATGATACGAAGCAAAAAGTTTATTTGCTAAAAATTATCCAAGATACGAGCTTCGAGATAATGTGTTTTCTGTCCATCGATAAATAAATTTATCTCTCTAATGTGCAAACACGCAGGTGCTACCGATACCATTATTCGACGCGTCGAATAGTGCACATTTCGGCAGTCGTTGTTAGAAAAAAGAATGAATATTTATGTTCGGATTCGTAATTTTTCGACGCGTCATGCGTAATAATCATTACGGTTAACTATCTTTATCAAGTTGTGATTTTTAGATATATGCGATATACTTTTTTATTATCGGGAATATCCGTTTTCACAGCCATTAGATAAAATACGTTTACGGTCGATCTGTTGGTTTAATGTTCGGCGAAATACCGGCGACAAAACGGCCGTTGCACGTTGCAACAATGCGAAATAAAGAGCGGAAAAAAAGAAGATATATGACAATCACGCCAGACGGATATTTTAATTATATCCCGCAAATACAGTTAAACATTCGCGCTGTATTATGTTAATTAGTTATGTATGAAGTTGAATTACGTACATATACAAATGTACATGGGCGGGCGCACTGCGAAATAAACAATACTAAATTTGCATATTTACGAAAGAGAAAGAGATTGTATGTACATTACGGTCATTTCTTATAATTTTTACAGGCATGCCGTATTTCTTTTTCCTCCAATTTTTTTTTACAATAAATTCCATTGACAGTAGACTGAAAGAAATATAAGAGAATTATGACGCAAATATGAAAAAAAATCATTTTTTAACCTGATTTTTTTTGGAATATATCGCTTTCGAAACAGGATTTTACGACAATAAATCGATACAGATTTTACTCCTAATTCCAAATCTGCCAAAGCTTTCATTGAGACATTTGAAAAAGCAGATAATACCTACAAGAAAGAGACATGTACATCCTACACACAATTCAAGCGGAGCCAAGTTTAGAATAGAATGTTACAGGTCACGAGTCGCACACTAAGCACACGACAAATTATCATCAATTCTCAATGGTAGCGCGAAAGGAGTATACCTGCGTGAGCTGTGCTCAATTCCACGATTTAGAGTTTATCATCGCGACGTTCCTGACTGGACTGATTACAGCTCGCTCTTCGGAGAACTTGACCGTTGTTTTTCACGTGGCTGCTCGATAAACGTGGAATTCGCGAGTTTGCGCACGACAGTGGGAGGCCGATTGGAGCTGGTCAAGCCTCATCGCCGGAACTCGCGGGGAAGCCTTGCAAAATTTAAAAAAAAAAGAACTAAAAACGACGCGGCGCCTCGCACCGAAGAAAGCGCGCGCACGTGCGTCCGCGAAATCGATCGCGATCTCAGCGAGGGGATCTCCCGGAAGGTCCAACGAGACCGGCGGTCAAGCTGCAACTGCTCGGCCGCCAATGAGCCGTACCTCGCATCTCCAATCAACTACTTCCTCGCAAGCTCAAATTAAATGTTCTCTCTACCCACCCTGCCTTCCCCACTACCATCATCAACCACCACCATCGCCGTCACCACCAACGTCGTGGTTGTCGTGCTCACGGTTTACAGTTGCGTCGCGCATTGTGCGAGTAAGACCCTCTCTCTATCGGGCCCTTCGCATCCACCGGCCCCCTTCTCGGATCGTCGAACCCCCGGGTGAACGAGGTCGATTCGGTCGGCTCCGAAAATGCGCCGCGCCGCATCGTGCAGATGTGCTCTCTGCCCTCATTCGACCTTCTCGGGGTCTTTATGTCGCGAACGAAAGGAAGAATTAAAATTCTTGCTTGATAGATTTATAGAGTTCTTAAGTTCGCAAGTTATTATGTTAATTTATTAGCATAATATCTTGCGTAATATTTAATAATAGAAAAAATATTTATAAATTATATAATAATATAATATACAAATATATTTTCAATATGAAGTATAATATAAAAACACACACACACACACAGATAGATATAAAAAATGAAAAAAAAATTGTTTTGATGTTTAAAATGATCAAACACCGAAAATTATTTTCTTTTTCGTTGAAATTAACAATTTAATTGTTATAAATGAGTTATAATGTAGTTATGAAGTGATTTCGTATTTCGTTATATGCTGATCTTCTACATCGAAATAAGTATCGTCGCCACAATTTGTATATCAAGCATACAACCATGCAATCACAATTTAATGATTGAATCTAATTTAGTCTCTATATAAAGTAAGTTATTCAATTTCACTTGCCATTTTGTCAATCAGGTAATTCCCCTTTCTAATAAAACAAATTATAATGCAGTTAGAATGCCAAATATGAAATTAAACAAGTCAACAAAATTTTTCTAATTTACTATTTTTGGCAAAGAATAAAATGACAAATCCAATAAGTCTTTCTTCGCAGATTTCTTCGCTCTTGTTGCAGATTTCTTATCTTGTTGCAAATGTCAAATGTTAAATAATATATTATATGTATATTATATGAAGTTTCATTAGTCACTGGAACTGATTGTTGAAAAACAAGTAACATTTTAAACATAATCAATAAATATTTCTCAATGTCGTTTGTATATTACAATTATATGACTGATTAATATAAAATTAAAAAATTAGGAAAGTACCTTGTATCGCAAACCGAGTTTTCTGGATGACTTTTGTAATTCAGGAGTATTTCTATCTCATTTGTTAGAAATCATGAACAAATAATTTTACAGGCTAAATTATTTATCAATTCAGAAATGATCTTTACCATGATAAAATTACCGAGTTAACCGAGTTCGCTGTTCTTTGCAACTTTTCTATTTTCAAATTTAAGCTGAACAAATATATGAAAGTATTCGAATGGCAATATATTATACATATTACATTGCATAATAATATTTGTATATAATAGTATGCGTTACATACTGCACGTCTAGATAAAATGTGTAAATTTTAATCAACATTAAATAGTGCGCGGACGTATGCGGATCCACACATACACACATACACAAATTGTTTATTGAAATGAAAGATGTATCACAGATAACGAAAGTATACAGCAGTCATGTTCTAAAATTAAAATGCAAATTTTGCTCAGTAAAATTTCCACAATCACTACATAACATGAATCATACAATTTGTTTTGCTAACTACATCAAAATGAATTGCAAAAAATCAAAGATGTGTAAGGGAAAAGTAAAGAAAAAGTAAGGAAAATTGAAGTTACTCAGTACTAATAATAATTCTTATCCATCAAACGTAACTGCAACAACTAAAAATATTATATTTTATGTTTTTTTACTGAGAAACTTTAAAATATATATCAAGATACGTGTTATCTGTAAAGAGCGTCAAGTCTTGAGCAAAGAGACATAGAAGGTTATAAGAAACTAAAAATTCACCGATATGAAAATATAGACGCAGTAATATTTTATTTTTAATTTTAAATGTGTAGTCATATCGCTACAATGAAAAAAAAATAGTTTAGAAATAATAATTTTCAAATTCATTCCAAGGTGAAAAAATCTTACATCTTTGGCAAAATGGATTAATTTCGTATCAATTTGATTTTTAGTAAAACCTAATTAAAAAATGATAAAACAATTTATAACTCAGGCACGAGCTGTAAAATTTTGACACATATATTTAATTTAAATATACTTTACGCCCTCGTGCGTGTACACAATGCTATTTTTGTAAAATATTTATTATATTGTACAATTTGTATCCTTTCAAAACGTGAATATACGGACGAATATTCGCGAATGCTTTTACGTATTTGTATATTTTTGGAAGAAATCCAATTACGCATTTATTGTAATCCGCTCAAAATTGAAGAATAAGGATTTTAATTATGTATGTACATAATTCTACATTATTTTACATTAGATTATTAATCATCAGTCTTTTCTAATTAATCATGAGTTTGAGGGATAATGTGTACAATTATTCTGCCGATTATTAGGCTTCATAACTAACTATTAGTCTAATTAACCGTTATTTTCGCAGACTAACCTCTGAATTAACTGTTGGGAAGATCAATGGTTAGCTACGGTGAAAGGCACATCTGAATAAATATTTTCAAGATACTAATTCGGTCAGTTTAAAAATCGCAAGAGATGAAAAAAAGAGTTGAACGATATGAATTAAAAAATGAATAAAATTGATTTTTTCCGTAAAAAGCAAATTGAAATAAATCGATAGAAATTAATTTTGTGAAATCATGACAGTGATCCGAATCTTAAAAATCAATTTTTGAATTTATCGAATTTCTTTTTATTTCCTCTATGGAAGATTAAAAAGTATCAATTTCTCATGAAAGGCAAGAATACGTTTTTCTTCTTTTAAGAATACGTTTTTCTTCTTTTAAGAATACGTTTGGCTTCTACTTCCGTTGTTAAATCAATAATAGAAAGATAAGAAATCCAGAAATTTTGAAATCAATCAAACATCAAACAGATCATAGAGATTCATAGAGATTCTAGATTTATGTATCTAGTGAAAATTTAATATCCCGAATGAAGAGTTAATACATAATAAATATTTTTATTCCTCTACAACCAGTTATTACGCTAAAATTGAGTTAAAAATGATACACAAAAAATTTTAATGATTCGAAACGTCGAAACTTATTTTCTGGAAAATTTTATTGTCCGAGTTACGTTTATTGCTGCAGTAACTAACAATAAGTGATTTATGGAGTAATTTTGTTTTTTTCTTTTGTACTTTTATTTATACTGAATGTAACAAAAGAATACTATAGACATTCCTTATACGTAGAGGACGGAAACATGATCAATAAAAACTATTTTCAAAATAACTTTGCAGCGAAGTGTAAGTTTGACCTTTATGTAAAGTTTTCATCTCTTTGGCTGGTTTTCACATAACAACTTGTTGTTACGTTTAAGATCATCTTAAGTATATTAATTATGTTGCAAACCAATCATAGAGTCATATTAACATTTAGACATTATTTACGACAGTCTCAGTAGACACAAAGTAACAATAACGTAACGTCAATGTTATAATTTCCAACAGTAGAACTACAATGTAACATGTATATTGTTGTATTGTTAACTATTGTTGTGTTGTATATGTATAACAGTTATATTGTTGAGTAGGAAATTTTGAAATTGACTTTATATTACTGTTACTTTATGTTTACTAGGATCCTGAAATAAGACCAGACTATTATTCCGATCTACGTGTGAGAAACGTTTTCCAAAAGTTTTGCCGTATCAAACATCAAACAGATTCACTTATTAGATAAATCTAGAATATCCAGATTTATTAGAATTCAATATCCCGAATGAAGAGTTAATATATAATAAATATCTTTATTCCTCCACAATCGATTATTAAATTAAAATCATGTTAAAAATGGCACAAAATTTTAATAACTTTAAATCTTTTTGTTACCGGGACCTCCTTCGCGCAATCGTAGCCGCGTGAAACGGGACGCGAATGGGAATTGCGGGAAATTCCAAAACCATGTCGCGTTCGCGTCGCAGCGTCCGCTGCATATTCATGAGACGCAGCTAAACACAAATTCTCAATCGTGCGCATTAAAGGAAAGAGAAAAAAAAAACCGAGAAAGTGAGAGAAACAGGAAAAAAAAAGGTGATCTCGGCGCGTTTTCGATCATTTTTCGCCACGGCGCTCTCATTTCTCGGGTTCTCACGAGCACAAAAGTACGAAATGAAAAATTGAAAATATCTAACCTGCATCATCGCGACTTCCTCCGAGTGTCCCGAATGTAAGGCCGCGGTCGGCAGATATCTCGATCCGACGGTATCCGGTCCACGGGATACCTGTTTCTGAATCGCAGATCTTCCTCTCTCTCCCGTGGTTCGTTCGACGGAGCCGCGTAGAGTGGATGCGAAGTCACGAGTGTCACATCCGTGACGGCACGCTGACACATACTGACTCACATCACCGACACGCACGCGAAGCGACCGCGTCGGCCGCGTCACCACCGCCGGCGCCGCGCCGCCGTGATTCAACCATCGCGAAGTCGGCGAGGTGAGAGCGAGGGGGTCACCCTCCTCCCACCCGTCGCGGCCGTCGCACCTACCTGCTGTTTGGTATATTCGCGGCATAAGAGCGGGAGCACAGGTTCCCGCGTAACGCGCAACGGAACGAGCCAATAAGAGTCCTTTGTTTACCCTGGAGAGAGAAATAAAGGAGCTTAATTGGTTTATTGGTTTACGCATTGTGCAAGAATCTGTGCTCCCGCCTTTAAAAATAAAAGCATTTTACCAACGGTCGGTACGAGAAATTTCTACTCTCTCATATGTACCGACTATTGGTTTGGTCTGAAAACTGTACTTGTATTTCATTTTTTTTTCCACTTGAAATAAGGCGAGCATACCTATGTATAATTGGAAAAGTGAAGAGAAAAACTCTGTTTTATTTCTTTCTTTCTTTTCTATTCTTATAGCGTTTTTATCTTTATTAAAATATAATATCATTTTCAGTTTTTACATTTTCTCTTTACTTCTTTTTTTTATATTTTAAAGATACTCTTTCTCGCTTTAAATTTCGTTATTAATTTGAATTAATTAAAATTTAATATTTTTGTAACAAATAAATATAGCAGTTAAATCTACAATAATAAGCGCTGTTGAAAAGTTGCAAAGGGAGAAAATATTTCAAGTAAATTTCAGTCGTATCTTACTATTAATTCAAATCTTATTTGCAATGTAATAGTTAAGATTTAAGATTTAAATATTTAAGATTTAAATTATGATTTCAATTATAAAAAAAAAAGATTTTACTTTATATGTGAAATTCATTCAGAAAAAGAAGAATAAATTTTTTTAATCCACGCTCTTTGTGCTTTCTTCTATTTGAATTTTTCTCTCTCTTTCTTTCTTCTCAAATGTTAATTCAATATACATATATCCATTTCAATTTAATTTTCACATTTTAATTTATTTAAACTCTTAATTTAATTTCCTTTTTCAGAAGGTGGATGATATCGAACCTGTGCAAATGTTTTACCTGCATTTTGAATCTTCCACTTTTCTCTCTTGCAAAATCTGGACAAATACTCATCTAATTATTTAAAACAAATATAGAGAAAAGAAAGAAAGAGAGAGAAAGGAACGAGAAAGACAAAAGAACAGAGAATAGAATTGAAACGGACGTTTTAACGCAGTTGAAAGAAACCGGTTTTTCACACAATTTTGCGCATTTGAAAATAAAAGAAGTAAGATGTTGAAGTATATCACGGAGAGAAAAGGAGAGAAGAATAAAAGCGTCAAATGATAAGACTAAAAGTATCAAAACGTAAAGATAAAAAGAAAGAGAGAATAAAAGTTCCTAACCTTTTTTACGAGAGCCATATTAAAATTCTTGTAGGACAAGTTTCTCTTTGAAAAATCATGTAAAAATGAAATATCTCCGTTAGAAAATTCTTCCATAACGTCAGAAATTTCTTCGACAGGCCGGACAAAATTTCACGACGGGGAGAGGAGAGGATGGCGGGACTCTGGCGCGGAAATCGCCTTTAAAACGGCCGGACCTGCGGGAGCGGGACCGCCGCGTCGACTTGACACGCGGACGAGTGTGGGATGACAATAGGATTTTAACAGAAAGCGAGGTCGCGCGGAGCGGTTGCGGGTCTCCCTCCCACCCTCTCACTTGTGGACGCAGCTTGCACGCTTGCGACACGCAGCCGCCGATACCGACGGCGATAATCGACGTCGTCGGCGTAATCGTCGTCAGGGGGGCCGATCCCTGCGGCACGACGAGCTGCAACGTAACCGTCGCCGCCGCTTGACAGAACCGTGGAAGATGGCCGATATGACGGAGTCGCCGCCTCTATTTGACACCAACGAGACGAAGCTGGACGATCTGGAGGACGACGACGAGGATATCTTCGCGTCCGCAGTGCAGGTATCCGTCCGCGCCGGCACTGAGAATTTCACGAGCGGGCGAGAGGGGAGGAAGAGGATCGTAATCCCGACGAGCATCATGTACCGCGATGCTGCGGGAATGATTCTGCGTTCGTTCGCGGTCGCGAACGGCGTAACACGCGTCTCCTCGACGTTTCTGCGTCGCAGGAAGTTGAACTCCGAATTGCATTACGATTTCGGTCCGTCCGATTAAAGCGCGGTTCATTCCACTGCGAGAGATAACTCTGTTTCCTCGGTTCAACGTGCTGAAAAATATGATAAGAATTCTTAGCGTTTTTGTGCAGCAAATTGAGAATATTCACCTGTTTGCAGGAGCAGAGTCAGCTGGAGGATGCCTCGCCTTATAACGGAGTGTCCAAGGTTCAGGCGGAATTGCCAAAGCTGTCGCTGCGAGACATGCCAGAGGAGAACTCGTTCTCCTCGATGTCCAGCCCGGCGCCAGGTCCCCTGAGTCCTCCGCTCGGACCGATGAATACGGATATCGGGGATCTTCACGATGTTCCTATCAACGATAATGCGGATGCCTTGTCTACAAACATTATTCATTCTCGATCTTTGGAGGAGGTGCGTGTTAGATTTGCGTCAATATGTAGCTTTAACGTTGTACTAATTACGTGCTATTTGTACGTAGGTCCCGGCAGACACATCCGAAGTTTTCTTGAAGATAACCGTCACTTCGCCTCAAAAGATAGGCGACGGAATGGGCGCCTATGTCGCGTACAAAGTTGAAACGAGAACGAACATGCTTATTTTTAAGAAGAGGAACTTCAGCGTGATTCGACGTTTCAGCGACTTTCTAGGTCTTCACGATAAATTGACAGAGAAGTATCTCAGGAACGGCAGGATAATCCCACCGGCCCCGGAGAAAAGTGTAATTGGTAGGAACACAAAGTTCATTTTCGTTCGGTTTATTCGCGTTTATAGAAGAGTCATTGGGAAATGTGCCAACAGGAACTACGAAGATTAAAATGTCCGGGGACAAGAGTCAGGAGCAGAATTCCAGTTCTACTGAATTTCTCGAACGACGTAGAGCGGCTCTCGAGAGGTATTTGAACAGAACAGCTGCACATCCAGTTCTGAGTATTGATCCTGATTTCAGAGAATTTTTAGAAGCTGGTAAATGATGCTCATTAACATACAATTCACATGAAACTTTTGATTAATTATGTCCTTTCGATTGACATCGGTGATTCTTTTTTTTCTAGATGTAGAATTGCCTAAGGCCACCAATACATCTGCATTGAGTGGCAAAGGAGTAATGCGGCTGTTCAACAAAGTCGGGGAAACGGTTAATAAGATAACATACAAAATGGACGAGAGCGATATGGTGAGATTTCTTCAATGTAAACACATATTTCTTCTTGCATGTATTTCCTATGAAGTATCGTGAAACAATTTTTTGTTGCTTGCAACAGGAGGGTAAGGTACGTTCATTTGAAATCAGCGATGTCGATTCGTTATTTACTAATTTTTTAAATTTAACTCACAAGACTATCAATTAAATTACGATTACATTTGTTATCTCGCAATATGTCGTAAAAAATATATTGCGATAATTTATCAGTATATGTAAATGTATATCAGTTGCCGTACGACTATTTATTACTTGAAAAGAATTGATAAGAATGAATAAGAATATATTGTTTTACAGTGGTTTGAGGAGAAAACGTCGCAAATAGATTCCCTTGATATTCAGTTACGCGCTTTGCATTCCGCGGTCGATTCCTTAACGAATCAAAGAAGGGAATTGGCAAATTGCACCGGTGCTACGGCGAAGTCAGTTGCCGTTCTCGGTCATGGCGAACCGGGTGCGTCTCTTGGCAGAGCTCTGGCACAATTGGCCGAAACTCTGGAAAAGGTGGAAGTGATTAGGAAAACTCAAAGCAACAGCGATCTCTATCAGTTTGGAGAAATGTTGAGGGAATACGTCGCGCTTATTGGTGCAATTAAAGTTAGTGTTTATCATTTACGATCGTATTGTGTTCTTGACGCTTTCCTACATACAGCATTGTTTTACAGGATGTTTTTCACGAAAGAGTGAAAGTTTTTCAAAATTGGCAACACGCTCAGCTGATGCTGAACAAGAAACGCGAGCAAAAGGCGCGACTCGAGCAATCAGGCCGAACGGATAAGACGAGCCAAGCGGCTACCGAGGTCATAGAATGGGAGGCGAAGGTGGACAGAGGTCAGGAGGAATTTGACAATATTTCGAAGATGATAAAGGAGGAGGTCGAACGCTTCGAATTAGTTAGAGTGCAAGATTTCAAGAAGCAGCTGATCGAGTACCTGGAATCGATGCTGCAACATCAGAATCAACTTATCAAGTATTGGGAGAGTTTCTTGCCGGAGGCACGAGCGGTGGCGTAAACATTCCGTTGAACAGAAGCGATAATAAGGCCGATACCTACCGTGTAAACACGAAATAAGTAACTTCTGTGATGTTCGTCGAGTTACTTGTTCAGTATCAACGATTGCGGCGTATCTTACCAGGAAAATGCTTGAGCTTAGTCGAGACAAGGCAGTTTATATATAAAATAGAAGAGAGAAGGAACGGGGAGAGCAAACACGCGATTCGGAGGTACTGTCAGTTCATTGGAGGTGCGATGAAAGAAAAGAATTCTATCCTAATTAGACGAACGTAACTAGAAGTCTCAAATTTTTATTACATTTCAATTATTGTCAATATATAATATATTAATTCTTTATGATTACTTTATATCCATATTATATATACATTATACGTAACTACGTATGAAATATTATACAATTTGTTAAAGAATGTTATTAAGTAATAAAGATCAATCATGGTTATATAATGTCTGCATTCCATGCGCATTTAGCAGGATGAGATATGAATGTATTTACAGATCTGAAGAATATAGGATCCTTACGTTTAAGAGAACAATTTTTGTAATGAATGGAAAGAGTACATTTAAATTTTGGAAAAAAAAGGAAAATTTAAGCCTATGCAAAGTGTAAAAATTGCTGAAAAGGCAATACATTATTTTATTACGAATCAACTAAAAAAAAGAAAGATAAAAATCTATCAAATGCATTATCTGTATTCATAATGCAACAGATGTGCAATTTTGGAGAGGAAAAGAGGAAGAAATCAACGCGTAATTAAAACGAATAAACTTTGTAGTTACATTGTATTATACTTTCTGCAATTACAATGAAATAATCAGAAAAAGAGGAAAGATGAGCAATCCAAAGATTAGATCTATTCTTTGTAGTTGTGACAGTTAAATTTTTAACACTCAAAATAAAATAGATTAAAAGTAATTGGATATCAAAGAAGAATTAAAAAAAAAGTATAGAGCTATGCTACGATGAATAGACCACTTATAATTATAACAGATGTTTATAACATTCCATAGTTCTTTATACTTGTACATTTTGTTCATTTTATTTTTTATTCTCTCTATCTAATTAAAGCTACAATGCACATATACTATAGGTTCAGCGATAACAGCGAATATCAGTATATAGCTATCTCATTTCAAGTGCAGAAAGTACATCAGTGTAGCCGTTAAGAGCAGGTATGTAATAAAAACAGGTTAACTCCAGGTGAGCTTTTGCATCGAACGGACGTACAAAGATCTTAGTTCAGCGATAATGATAAAGAATTGAGAAGTATAATACATCTTCTACGATGTCATCCGACAACGACGCGCAATTGCAAGAATACAAAGACGATCCGCGAGTTCCTTGCCAGTACGGTGCGAAATGCTATCAAAAAAATCCACAGCATCACAGCAAATATAAACACCCGCCAAAAAGAGAGAAGGTAATATGCAATCTTCAACTGATGAAATACATGGCAAATTTGCAGTTGATATGTCTACATTAATTAACATATGATTAACTTGCTCGATGAGATTAATTTATAGTAAATAATAGTTATATTATTTTGTTGGATAGAATTATTAATTGTATGAAATGATTAGAGACAATAAATTATATAATTCAAAACTTTTTAAAGCTATTCTATCAATTGAATTTATTCACCGATTAAGTTGATCAAAGTCGTCCCATTGTTGCACAGTAGTATTATTTATTTTTCCAACTTTGCAGGTAGAAGAAAAAACTGAGAAGATAATTACTGGAGAAAAGAGAAAAAATCCTTTTAAAGATAACAAAAAAGCACGGTCGGAAAGTCCACAAAGAAAATTGCAGAAAACACATGAGCCTTCTGAAAGAAATTTACATAGCCTTTCCCCAAGCCCAGAGAGAGCTGATGTCATTAAAGATAACAGCAAGGATGATAAGGAAATTTTTAATGAAAAAGCGGAAACATCGAATGAGAAAATAACATTGAATAAACATAATTCAACCGAGCATAATGCAGCTGAGAATATATCGATGTCTGATGTTAAAAGAATTATTATGGATCTCTTTCTGGTTGAGATGCCAGAAGATTTTTTCCAGTTCTATGAGTTTTGTAAAAGTATATCAAAAGATAACCCCCTTTCGGCTTGTAAGTCTGTTCGCTTGAAACTTGTGGGTCCATACGACGTACTAGATGGTAAAATAAAAATGTCTTTAAGTGAGAACGATAAGGAAGCATATTTGACACACTGGAGGTACTATTATGACCTTCCGGAATTTCAGGTATACAAGATAAACTCATCTACATTAATAAATATTTTAGATACTAAAGATATAGATTTAACACAAGAATTATATTCCACAGACTATTGTGAAATGTGATAATAAGGAAGGATTACATTTTGGTTATTGGCGAGATGATGCTGTAGAAAAACCAATATTTGTAGCAACAAATCGAGCAAATGTAAATGGCATATTTGAACCTGTCGCAGAAAATATATTCGGCGCTATCGAGTAAGTAGATATGAAAATTTTAGAAATTTAATGTAAATCTGTGACTATAGGTTTATTAGTCTTCTAAATTATTCTCTTATTATCTATGTTATTTAAATTACAGTGCTTATTTGCAAAACAAAGTGAAATCAGCCAACCCCTTCGAGAAGACCAGTATAACGCGTTTGCAATCACAACTGAAAAATTTTGCCAAAAAGCATAATATAACTCTGGAAAAAAATACCGCAAACATGCGAGCGAGAGAGAGACGGGTTGTAGCACGAACTTTGCACAAAGCAGGCATCGTAGTTCCTTATGAGAAGAAGACTCAATTAGGTTACAGAGATTTGGCAGCGACAGATAGTAAGTTCAACTAAATGCATGAATAATTTAATGCTCTTAAATTTAATGTTCAAATAAGTATTTTTCTGTAATATTTACATTTTATGTCCGTAAAAAAGAGAATTAAAGTTGTGTGTTGCGAGATCGTTTTACATAATAACATAACTAATATATTCAATTATATATAGCAACAAGTATTTTAAATCATTTTCTAATTTATCTTTCAAATCATTCACTATCATTATATATATTTCGTGCAATTGTATAAATATATGCAACGTTATTAAGTATTTTTTCCTGATACAGGTGATTTGCAAAAGATATTGAAGCAGATAGAGGAGGCTGGTACTCCTGAAGAAAGAAAAAAACCTATCATAAAACTTGACGAGATCGTAAGATTGGCGACGATAGCTGCAGACGAATGCGACTTTGGTACTTGTTTAGAATTGGGACACGATCTCTTCTCGAATGGCGGGAATCACGTACAAACTAAAGCTCTGCAAATGCTATCTATCGCTTACACTCATTTAAAAAGACCACAATTATTAAAAATACTTGAAGCACATTTGAAAAATAGGAAGAAGGATTGTGAATTAAGTGTGATTTAAAAAAAAATTAAAGACAAGATTTAAAGAATTGACTTTTATATATTTTATATTTTTTAAATCATATCTTATTCACATGTTTATTATGGTCTTTTTATGAACTCTATTTGATATCTTATTGCAAATAAATTATTGTATTTTGTATGTGTATATTATGTATGTGAATTATAATTATTTTTTAATATTATTCAATATCTTGACATTTTTTAGTGGTAGTTATAAAGTGAATAATGTTAATTCAATGCAGATGTAATATTTTCTAATGGTAAAATAAAGAATTACAGGAAAGTGATAAATAAAAAGTCGATAAATTATATTAAATATGAGAAGATTATGATTAATAATCTTATTAAAAATATATATCACCTAAATTTATATAAATGTTATTTTGAAAATCATATTGCAGCATTCTGTATATTAAACATTTTGATTTTGAATTTCTTTATACATATTTACAAGTCTGTCAGTATAGGATTTTGCATTTTAAACAATCTTTGTGTGAATACATACATATTTTTATATATAAAAAGATTATATTTTTAAAAAATTAATAACTATTGAAAAACACTTTAATAAAATTTTTATAAACTTAAGTTTGCATTCAAACTAATTTTGATAGTTTTGAATATTTATAAAAGAAAGTATTTCTTAAGATTATTATAAATTTTTCATGTTAAATTACATTTTATAACTTTATTTTATAATATTAAACCAAAATCGATTTAATATATGTAATGTTTAATAAGAGAAACATTTGCAAAAATAATTCGGTCTCCGTAAACAAACTGTTTATGTCACGTAACTTCATACGAATATTATTAAAATGCAACTGAGACGATGCTCGAAATAGAACGAATAGCGAACAGCCAAAAATACACTTTACGCTTCTGCTTAGTCGTCGATGTCCAGTCGTTCCGGTGAACAGCAGTGTTTCGATAAACGTGTTTCATTTTAGTTATAAAATATTGGATATATACACGTGCTCTGTCATTTCTGGTAAATTATCTTTGGTATATTACAAACTGTTCATGACTAACAATAGAAGTTTTTATTAAAGAATTGTAGAAATTATTAATATTAGAAACATTAAATCATTAATATATTTTAGTTCTCATAATTCGTGACATACATACCAAAAGTTATTATTCAATAATATACTAGAAAATATTATATTAAGAATCTCTAACACGTAATATTTGCTTGAATAGAAAATGTAATGTGAACAAAAGAAAAGTATCAATCATTCTTTTTTTTTTAAATCAACCGTCTCTTTTCCTGCATACTTCCATTCTCCTCGTGATTCGGTATTATCATGTTGAATTGACCGTCGCGATTAAAATTATTACAATTTTCATCATCTTTGTAGAAAAAAGGAGTAAGAGAGATGTCTGAAGTAGAGAAATCAGATCTGACGGCCGGTGGAGACGCGCCCCCAGTTGAAGCGATAAAGACCGATTGCATTGACAATACAGCTGCAATTATCGAAGTGAAAAGCACCGATATAATACAGGAAGATGCGGCTGCATCCGCGGATGAAGTTGCAAAAGAGGTAAACGCGCAGACTGAAAACGAGCGTTCGATAGAAGCAACAAATGACGTACCTGTCGGAGAAGAAGTCGCCAATTCAGAGGCACCTGCAGAGATTAATACCATAATCACAGAGATCATTAATGCGTCTTCGAAGGACGTGGTACAAGCCGAGGCACAAGAGTTCATTGAAGAATTCAATACTTCTACGAGCGCTCTTCAAAGCGAAGAAACGTTACAGTCAAACTCTGTTAATGAAGAAAAGGTGAAAGCAAAAGTAATAAATAACTGATGGATTTTGCTATTTATTAATTATTATTTACCATTCTCTGTTTCCAGGCCGATACGTCAGAGCAGAATGTAAAAGGTAACAATGCGGCGTGCATATCCAGATTGGAGGCGGAAGTGCGGGTAAGCAAATTCTCCGACGACACGGACTGTCCTGAAAGAACCGAATCACCCTGGCTTGATAACGAAGTTAAATCTTTACGTTTTCAGTAAAAAATTTGATTTTTTTTTACGGGATCGTCTTTGCTATATCTTTGCCACAGAATTAACGCTGAAACATCGTTAACAATATCTTTCATTTATAATTATTATATATTTCAAGTGTTATTGATTTTAAAAAATCCTATAACTTTGTATAATAAATTAAAAGTTGACTTTGCGAGCGAAACTTACCATCCCTCACCTTACACTTTATATTAACATTTGTGCAGAATCTAACAATCCTTGTGACCGACAGAAAAGAACAAAGGAGTGCGACGATTATCGGAAAAAGTTGGAAGACACGGAGACGAAGCTGGCCGCCTTGCAAGCATCCTACGACGCGATAATGAATCACGGCGGTGAGGAGGATACCTTGCAACAATCGGTAGAACAATTGCGTGGACAACTGGTACAGACTGCACTGATGTACGAGGAACGCAATCGCATGGTCGCAAATCAGGAGAACCAGATCAATGCCTTAAACAATCAGGTGACCTCGTTGAAGGAGGTGGTATCCATCACGCGGGATCTACTGCAGATCCGTAACCTGGAGGTGAAACAGTTGCAGGTGAGTGTACGATCTAATTCCTGCATTTGCGAGTCACATTGAAAAAGATATCCCAAACGGGAGCTTCAAGAAGAGATTCATCATTAATTTCTTTCACTCATTTTTTCCCTTGAGCTCTCCTTTGGCTTTTTAAGAAGGAATTTAAGTAGGAACTTCGGCATTAATTTTGAAAATTAAAACTTTGTATCCGCACAAATTGAATTCTGAATTGATTCCTCTTAATTCACCTGTTCTCTTTTAAAGTGCTTTTTACTTACGTTGTTTCATTGATAGTGTGCATCATTAATTTTAAAATTATTGTCTCATTATATGTCTAAACTAACATGTGATGTATGTTGTAGGCTGAAGTCGATAATATGGAAAAGAAGATTTCCGAGGAACGCGATCGGCATAACGCGATGATCAGCAAGATGGATGCGGCGATGCGACTCAACGCTGATCTCAAGAAAGAATATGAAACCCAGTTATCTCTCTTTCAAAGTCTTCGCGAAAAATACGGCGAAAAAATTACTCTATTATCCAAAGAGAAGCAAGCTCTCGAAACGGCCGCCTCTGCACCTGAATGAAGATAACTTTTGCAAGTTCTCATCATTAATAGATGTATCCGGCATTCGTATTCTTTTTTATCTGTCTATTATTTAATATTAAATAAATAAATTAATAAAGATAATATTTTCCTCGTTATTATGTGTGAATTTCTTCCAGTAATGTAATTATAGTCAATTTCGCTAATATTCTGAGAACTAATGCTTCAAGAAAATATTCCGAGAACTAATGCTAAACTTGCATTCTGGTAATATTTGTGTGGTACATGCACATATTACACAATACTGGAAACGTTACATCATATATGCGCAAAGTAGATCGCACACGAAGTCGTATACTGCTGAATATTTATCTTAATTAACGATCCATAAATTGAAATGGAAATTAACATTGAAGACATTAATTCACGGAATTAACATTAACCTGAACTAGATTAAAATAGCAATTTTCTGATTTTCGATATTATCCTAGTCGACACAGAGCATCAGTTACATTACATATATGTTATAATTTCGCACTCAACAATATAAATGTAATATAACAACATGTGTAATATCACTGATGCTGTGTCGACTGGAATATTTCTCAGTCTTAATTCATGTCTATAGAGAAAAAAGTCGAAATTAAAAGCATAAATGAGATCGAACAAAAGCACAAGACTCTATCTACTTAAATTATTTCATTCATCTTCTATTAAAAACTGCTATCCGTATATCATATGTTTTGCGTAACCTTCGAGTCAAAAGGGTAAATGGTACGACGCAGTAGTGCTACGGATGATACGGAGAAATGATTTAGCAACGAAAGCTATAAAATAGTGTTATCGATTAATGGCAAAAAAATGTCACGGCCAATATTATAAAAAGCAGCTTGAAGAACTTCCGCCTCGTAATTTGTATCTAAAGCAGCTATCGACGAGTCGCGAAACAAGGATTACTGCTAAAAGAAAACAGGTGAATTAATTGTAATTTATATTTTATAAAATTGTGAAATTTTTTCATAATAACAATTATTATTTAGGAAAAAAGAACAATTTTTTGAAAATTCACAGAATTCTTGTATTGGAATTACCTTCATCTTTATTATAGTAAGACAATTTTATCTTTAAGCTTATGGAAAAATGATGTAACTACTTTTGACGATGTATTTTTTTAATATTATATCGGCGAAGATGAAACGTAATTTTTTACACATATATATGAGATGATTTTGCAGAAATAGAAAGAAAGATGAGGACGTTGGCAATATTCTTACTTGTGTTTTGCATTGTGGCAGCATCCTCGAGCGCTCTTCGATGGAATGATTATCGCACTTTAACGAGAGCTTATGAGGTTGGTTTATACATAATTAATTAATTCTTATACTATCGATTAACTAACAATTGCTACAATATTCAAATAAAAAGTATTAGTTTCAACATGAAAATAAAAATATTTATTAAATATTTTAGTGAAAAAAAAAGATGTTTTTAATATAACAAAATATATATGTAAAATACATACCGAGCAAGAAATATCTGTTTTATTTTCCAAGATCATTTTAGAACAAGTTTTTTTAACGTAAGTTAAATTCGGCGACAGATTGATCAGTGCAATGAAGCATCTAAAAGAATAACTTAATCGTACAACATATTTTTATTATTATTTGAGATTTGCAAACTCTTCTAAGTAAAGATATAAATGATAAATTAAGTTAAATTTTACATGTTTTCATACATGCATTCTTACAGCATCATGAACGGATTAGACCGTTACCTGAAAAGCAAGGCGAAATAAAAGAAACAATTAACAAAGTCGAAGATAATATTGTGCCACCGGAAAATGATGTTCCACTATTAATAAAGCGTCAATTACTTCGTCAGGTGAGTGTTAAGGCTTTAGACTTTTTATTTATTATTTTCTAATTCGTGTCATATGTCAATGAGATAAGTTAGTACATTTAACCTTTTGATTTATAAATATTTGTCGTCTTCAGTTTCTCGACAGAGAATGTCGAAATATTTTATTTTCACGTTCAACCGATTATAGGAATAAAACTACTTGATTTTTCTTTCAAGATTTCTAAAAAATCTATATATATAATTAAATAAACACTCTACATGTTTTGTAATTGTATTAGAAATGCTAAATATTAATTTTATTATAATATAATGCACATAGGAAAGATAAGACTCTAATTTAATGTTGAGAAAAATTTAAAATATTTTGCTTCTATAATTTTCTATTGCTATCATACTGTAAATAGTGGAAAAAACAAGCAATACAATGCACATTATATGAATTTGCTTTTGTTATTTTTTAGCGACTTACTCGCGCTGCTGACGAAAAAGACCTGGCAAGCTGTCCGGAACCCCATTGATATAAATATGTATAAATATGTATAAAAATATATAAATATATATAATTATATACGAAATATGTTTATATGTCTATATGTCATTTGTCAATTGTAGTGAATAATTAATAAAATTTTTGAAAAGCTTGTAACAAATTATATCTCAAATGCTAAAATAAATCTTAAAATAAAAAATCTCACATATTCAATTATTTTATCATACTTACTACCAATAAGTACGTAACAAGAAGATAGCTCAGCATACATGTTTCCGTGGTGTAGTGGTTATCACATCCGCCTAACACGCGGAAGGTCCCCGGTTCGATCCCGGGCGGAAACATGATTTTTTTTATTCTTCGAAGAACTGTTTTTTTTCATTATCTGTTAGCGTAATTACATAATAATACAAATATTATAATATAAAGATTTGTCAAAATATAATTTTTAATTGTTAATATTTTTACTGTACTGTAATTTTACTTCGTATTTTGATTTGAAATAGTTCTTGAAAAAGTAATTAAAATTAAAACAGTAAAGGATGATAGAGGAAGAAAAGATGATTTTGGTGTCGGAAAAATCTCAAATAAAATTAAATATGATAATACAATATAATATTGACCCATAAGAACTATAGCGATAACAAAAAATTATTGTATAAAATGTTGCAAAGTATGATTCATTTATAATTACTTGTGTTAAATATAAAGACAACGCTATTAGTTCGTACCTCGTGACTTATTTATTTATTCCAGATTTACAATAACAGGCGCTTCATCCTCCGCCTCTTCAAGCAAATTCGAAAAGTCCCACAGAAACTTCGCAGTCAGTCGGCCCTGCAAACGTCTCGCGTATGATTTCAATCGACCGTCCACCTCGGAATTTGACTGGATATTACCGAATAGCTTGCACAGATTGCGATACACAAAATTATTGCTCGCTACGATGTCACAGAGCACATCTTCCGGCACATACGACAATTCTAATTCTAAAGCTTGCAGAAACTCCATATAGATAGAGCGATACTGTGGGATCACGTTGTCTGCGCCACAAATCAATACTATGAGTTTTTTCCAGTGTTCGAAAGCGTCAAAGCTTTGACCAGCTAGGAAGCAGATGAACGTCAGCTGCATCTCCCCAATGATCTCGACAGGTCTAAAAATGTGCAATTAATTACTTTTAGACATTCGCACGAAATTTGTTTTTTTTTCGACGAATCACATTTTCATCCCTTTTGTCTTTTAAACTCTAAGGTTTCCGGACTTACTCTCGCAATTTTTTCAAAGTGGTATCCAAGACGTAACTGGTATCGAGAGAATGCCGCGTGATCTCGCTCGGAGTCGCGTCGTCGGGATAATGCTTATCCGGTATTTCCGTCAGCCTGAGTTCTGTACCAGGCGTCGGTTTTAGATCCGGCAGCAACTGCTCCTCTTTGTCTTCCACCGTCAGCCTGCTGGATCTCTTTCGTTTGCTCTTGGATTCTCCCCCACGTGGCCTTGAAGCGTCGCTGCAGTGCTCCAATTCCAAAGCAGATCGCACGTAACTGAAATACAATGTTCCTACAGCTACGTATTCAATTTCAAGTTTCAAGTAGACAAAACTCTGATGTGACTTACCCACTTAATGGCGAGCATCTTGTCGCGAGAGATGCGGTAATTCCATTCGTTAATTTTGTCCATGGATTTAATATATCATATGGATACGGCCCTAAATACCTATCCAACTCTTTGATATTATCTCTCAGCCTCTGAATTGTCTCTTCAGGTACAACTATTCGAAATTATCTCATGTAATACATGAATATGGAATCTCTCGCAATAATTCTGATTGCTTACCTTCTAAACTGATATTTTCCTCTTTGTTGTCCCATCTTCTCACTAAGAATTCACTTTTCTGGAAGTCGTGGAAGAAGCCAACTCTAGGCGCCAACTCGCCAAATTTGTCCACTGCACTATAAAAATAAATATTGCATTATTCAGCGAATTTAAACAGGCTCAAGTATTTGTGTAGTTTGACATCTCGACCTTATGTAAATCTTAATTTGGAATTGTCAGCGAAAATTGTGTATTACCTGTAATGCACAAAGTGGATCCCAGGTGGGATCATCTTGATCCCCTTAAAATTATGCCCTACAGGCCAGGACTTTATATCAATGCCGACGTCGGTGTCCGGTGGTACGTCTAGCAGAACCAGCGTGGCACCTTCCGTCAACAGAGCTCGTGCAACATTTTGATCCATCTCCATTTTGTATCTCGCAATGTGTTTGTTACAAACGTCCTGATACAGCTAGCATAAATTCTCCGAGCAAATACTATGTCGTTAACGTATAAATAGAAAAAAAATTGACAAAATCATGTTGTTGCAAACAACATAACCTTCAAGATCACTGTACGAATACAATCTTATTTCTTGAGATATAAAACGTTAGTAACGACAAACATTTAATATACTACACTGGATCTTAGATAAAATGTAACTGTTCATCACATCTATTACAAATTAATTCCCAATGTCATTCGACAAACAGGCTTTATTGACAAATTTATTGCTAACAGCGATATCTGCGTCACGCTTCTAATTTCTGCGGCGCGGTTTTTTTGAACATCGTAGAACGCATTTCGTTGAACTTTTTAATCATAGGATCAGTTATTTATTGCGATTTTATTATAATCGCTTAGCAAAATATTATTTTCTGAGATATCATTTTTAAAGCGTTATATTTTTTCTGCGTTCATTAATCGTCGCGTAATTTCCACAGCTGTGAAAATTAAATTGGAAAATATTGATACAGGCATATCCGGCAAGGGGAAATCTTCACAAGGTATCCAAACTCGCGTACCGCCGTTCGAAATCTTCAAAAACACCGGCTGTGAAAACACTATTCCACTCGGAATATCGAAAGTGCCTGTAACGAAGAACGTGTGTTAAAGAGCTTCACTGCTTCACAACGCATTTTCATCTTTTCTAAAATGTGCACTCAAAGCTTAAAAATGAGATCTTCAACTACGCAAATTTTATTTTCATCTCAACTTCTTGTTAAATTAAAAATATACATTGTTTACCATCAGACGAAATTCCTAGAGCTATAATTTCATCGCCGACGCTTTCTTTGTGCCACAATTTTAATAACTCACATATGGCCTTACATTTTCGTAAATTCTCTTTTTGTGGATTTGCTTGATGTTGACTAGCGACCTAAGATATTTTAATACAAAAAAATAACGAGAATTTATAACGTAAAATATATGTAAGCAAAATGTCGAGAACTCTGTTACCTTACGCCGTAAATAATCCTCGTACAAATTTTTATTATCCTTAGACGAACAAAACCATTTTAATTCGGCTTGTTCGACTTCTAGCAATTTCAAACTCATGCTCTCCTTCGCTTCTAAAGTACCACCGTTTCGCAAATTATATGCGTTACATTTCTGAACCATATGGCATATATCTACAAACTGACTGATGCCTACGGTTTGTAATAACATTTAATATATATCACATATTTCTATACTATCTTAACAGTTCAAATATATAATCAGATATTGCACCGACCTAGAAATCCCCATACCGGGGGACAGCCAAAATCTAACCGCCGGTCCGTACCCAAAGACTCCGTGATATCACATATTGCTTCTAATCCATAATGAGCGCTAACAACAACGATATTTGTTTCAGGTAACTTTACTACGAGATTCCGCAGAATGGTAGCGCAAAGGCACGCAGCACCCGTAGAGCAGAATACAATTTTAATGTGACATGGGGCATACTCATTAATTTGCTGCGACAATGTCTTCATACGGTCGTAAATCTTCTGATACCAAGCATCGTGTTCCTCACACTCTTTCCTTAAAATATTTTTTATTTCACATCTCCAAAGAATGAAATGTTCATATTTCTAAATCTTAGCGTAGTGCTTATTTTTAAAATAAGCATTAACTTATTATAAACTTTTTCGATTCATTGTACCTCGTTATATCCTCGAGAAATATTAATATATCACAGCTACGTAATCCAATTGATAGATCTTGTACGATCATTGTTGTATTTAAACTTTCATCGATATTCTTTACATCCTCCGTTATCCTTTCAAGCTTAGAAAAATTTTCTGCCTCGTCGTACAAGCTGAAGACAATTCCGCGTGACAAACGTAATTCCGTTATTGCCATTAATTGAGGAATCAAGTCTAAGCACAGCGATCTACCGGCGCCTATGATAGTTACACGACGATATTCGTTCTCTATCTCTAAACAGCCAATTTTTCGTTCTACTTCGTGTGCCTGCGTAATGAGAGTACAAGAACATAAGAAACTGTTAACTGTGCATCTTTTTCCAATTAACTCACGCGCAACAGATCCGTTTTTAATTCTTCCAATTCCTCTCTCGTAAGATCGAAACAAATATTGTAATATTCTAGCAGGAGTCGACGAAACTTGTCAACATCGCCTATGTAAGTGACTTTAGCACCACTTATTCCGCATTGCTTCCATATCAAAGGCGGTTTCGTATGTTCCCAGCCGTGCAATTCGCAAATTGAACGAACCCAAGCCTAAAAATGATTAGAATTAATATATAATAATAGACAATATATTATCAATAAGAATTAAGATCAAATTATCAAATTAAAGGAGATGTTTTTGTGTACCTCCCATTCTGTGACATCTTTACAAATTTTTTCGAAATGGAAATTCGGCAATAATCTAGAAAGGTTTATAGCGATGAAGCACGCATAGTGAAATGATAAGTTATCCACAGTTCCTGCTATCACGATAAAACATTTGTTTGACATTGTCAATAGTCAAAAACTGACATTATTTTATGTGTGTATATTGTATTCATACATATGAATATATATACTGTTCTATACAAAAGAATTAAAACAAAAAATATATCTAAAAATGAAAATTTGATATATAAATTTACAATGTAATTTATTTTAAGATTTATTATAAGTTTAATAAGCATTAAAACTTAGTGATTAAAATAATTGAGGGATATTGTAACATAAAGACTCGAAAAGCATTTAAATTTTACATTATCTTTGTACATTATATTTTATATAAAGTATAAAATTGTATGTTATCTTTGTTCTATAAATATCGTAATGTAAATTACATTTTGTCAAATCTTCTTTTTATTGATTTAAAGTAACTTAATGAGTATTTATTACAGTGTTCTAACGATATTTGTAAATACAAAAATACATATCAATTACAGAAAAGAAATTATAATATTAAATAGAGCTTAAATATCCACTCTTACAAAAGTATAAAATTACAATATTAAAATAATCCTTATTATAGTTATCACTGCAGATCATCGATATCAGATACATCAGAAACTTCGGGTAAGTCGGAAGATGAAAGCCCAATTTCATCGAAACTAAAGACTAATTTCGGAATATCTAGTAAGAGCGAGCTCTCTGAATCTAGAAAAACAAATAGTTGATGAGCAAACTTATAATATTATAAATACTACTTAATACTAAGCTTAATACCTGATAGCACATTGTTTTCACAAGGCATTATGTTTTCTTTTCCTTTAGATACCAGATTTTTAAATTTGTCTTCTACAGTCTCAATGTATCCGTAATCTATAAAAAATATGAAAAATTAATTTGTTAATGAGCATTTCTTAACAGCACAAGTAAATTAAAAATTGTCTATCTTTCTATCAAATAATTGTTAATGTACCAAAATCATGTTGCTGATCACTCCAACTTGCTAATTTTTCTGGTGTGGGGTACCTTCTAATATTCTTCTGAGGGAGCAATGGCTTCTTAAAAATATCATCGTTTAATTGCTTCTTTGTACATTTATTAGTTATAGCGTCTTTTTTCAGAGTAGATTCTTTAAGCTTGGATGAGTGTGCAATTGACTTCTATAAACAAAAAAAGAAATACTATCAAAAATTTGTAGCAGACAAAGATGAAATATCTTCAGTTTTCTTCTAAAAATTTTTTAAGGCATAAAGAAAAATTCTATCATAGTTATGCATAACAGCATATTATACTATTATATTTTATTATATTACCTTCACTGGCGTTTGCTTTCCAGGGGATATCGGACGTCCACAACGATCCATTTGCGTTACTTTCAACTTTAAACATTCCTGTTCTTTACCATGTGTACTTTTTTTGGTCGATATATTCATATCAGAGTTAGATCTCATTGATAGTCCTTTCGGCTTTGCACCTTCCATCGTTTTAAGGGAATTCAATCTAATCTCGTGAGATGTTTTGGATCGGGCCATGGGCTTTATCTGACCTATAAACAAGTTGACACATTATACTGATACATTTTCCAACCCTTGTTCTAAGTTATTTACAATATTCCTCATTCAATATGACAATTCTTATATATTACAGTAAACTAATATTCTTATTCAAAATAAAATAATTGCTCGGTATTTCTTTAAATCTGTACAATTATTCACAATCCTCTTCAAGTACAAATCATTTCATGTTGAACATCTTTAACCTAATTTATTAAAAATTTATATATCCAAAATAGAAATATATGCTACAGGGGTACAATATATATTTAGCAGTATAAAATTAAAAATTATATACCGTAAAAACACATTTCGCTTACCTCCGTCAGACTCAAGTCCGTTCAACAAATTGAATATATTGGACATTTTGTATTAATATTTAGAATCAGTGATCGAGATTAAGATTACTCGACTGACGAGCTCCAGTTCTTTTACTTATTTCCGCACAATTTTTCTCTCAATATCTAATTAACGTTGGCTGAACACACACTTCTCCGGTCGTCCGTTCGACATTTAAAAACAACAACAACCGTTTACATCCGCACGCACAACACGCGCAATAACATCCGTTTGATTTGTTTGATTTGCGCTGCGTTCACCGGAAGAATAGACGGTTACATGAGCCTAAAAAAAAAGAAGGTAAAACAGCCATCTTGATCACCATCTGTCCATGAAGGGATCAATTACGAGTGGCGCCATTTTAAAATAATCTAGTCTACAATGCGTGATAATTCTAATCTTATAGTTGTAAAATTGCGTGATAATTCTAATCTTATAGTTGTAAAATTGCGTGATAATTCTAATCTAGTTGTAAAATTGGTTTATTTTGCAACTTGCAAAAAAATTGAGATATACAATGTATTATACAAAAAATCGAAGATTATATTTTAAAGACGCTTAAAAAAATAATTTTTTTAGTAAAGAGAAACATGAATAAAGTACAATATATAAAATGCAACTTCATGAATTTGAAACATTTATGAGTTTCTCCGAATTTAGCGATAACAAATACACGAGTTGTAAAATCAATTTATATTGCAATTTATAAAAGGAAAAGATTTAAAAAGTAAAATATTATGTCATACAAAAAATAAAAAATATTTTGAAGATGCCTGAGAAAAATAATTTTCGAATGAGAGACAAAATAAAACGCAACGTTTACACAACTGAATTCAGAACATTCGGGAATTATCCATTAGTGATAACGAACACAAGATATGCGCATCTTCTTCTTGGATTGAAAAACAGATCGCAATTGGATGGATAATTAATCGGGTGGAAAGACTGCTTCAAAGATACAATCACTTTAACATGTCTCATGTAAAACAATATATATCTTTATTATTGATAATATACTTTATTAAAAGAGACAATGTGTGCACTGTCAGTAGCAAATATTTCATATAGACAAATCATTCTTTGAGATGTATAATATATATTTATATAAGTTCATGTAATATAATGACCTATATCGATTAGTGCTTACAACGCATAAGCATCGTATAAAGGCCATTATAACGGAAAGCTACCAACTGTTTACAGTGGAATGCTTTGAAACAGATCTGTCCAATCATCGGAGTTGAGCTTACACGCTGCCAATTGGGCAGATCTGCTTGGAGGATAAATCTGCATGATAAATCATTCGTGTGTGTATATACAATTATTTACTACATACACATAGACGAAAGAAGACACTTGGAAGAAAGTAGTATAAACAATCGCGTTGACAGAAACGTTAACGTAACATAATAAAGAAGTGAATACAAACGATAGATTCTAATTTGTTCTTTCTGCGATTCCGTGAATTTGACAGATCGTTCCTCGGGACAGCGTTTATTTTGTACGTTCGACTACTCTCCCTTCGTCTATGCGTAGCGCAATTAAGTTAAACGCTTATAAATGCTAAGTGTTATAAATAAATTTTTTGAGCTTCTTTTGCAGAAAGAAAAAAATAATTTCTCGGCTACTGTCTAAACTTTTTGCCATGTTTCCCGTAATCTCCGATCTTCTTTACAATCTATATTAAAACGGTATGTCAGTCTCTTTCGCATATCGACGAGTTGTAAATGGTTTGTCGTATAAAGATCAACAGTAGCGCCTTCCTCTCCCTCATCTTCAAGCCATTCTGATACTCTGGATGATTTGAAACACGGCTGTAACAAACAACGTTACTTCTCAGTTGACGTGCGCTTCGTAGAATAATACAAACGTATAAACCTTCAAGTACACAAGACTGATGAGTACTTGAAGGACAAATCTACAAATTTATATCACAAAAACGAATTATAAAGCTACTGCCAGACTTCTCTATCCTCGGCATACTTAGCATCTGTACTTAGCGTCTTCTTCGCTTCCGTTATGCTACTTGGCCATGCATGCATAGAATAAAAATATTTTTAGCACGTTTGAATCATGTACATTTGGCTGCGTTTAGCTGCCAAGGGCTGCTTTGTTGTAAGATTCGTAAATCGTGAATCTTGATGTATCTTGGCTTTTAGATATATCCAAGTTTAATGAGCTTACACCAATCAGATTTACGATTCTTACAACAATTGGGAAGCACTTTTTTCTGCCGAACGCAGAGCCATTGCAATATATTGAAGACTGGAGAGGAAATACGAAGAAGAGGGTGTTTGCTTCCGGGTGTCAAGGATAGGGAAGTTCGATTGCAAACTAACATATCTGTATTGTCACACAGGCGTACTCACCGGATCCACAAACGACAAAGAGAAACAGAGCCAAGAGCCAAGGTCCGACCGGAGATCCCTCCTCTTGCGCTTTCTGGCGTAACAGAAGTTCCTGTTTTAGTTACGGACATGGATATCAGGTGACAGATGGAACGCGTACGCGGAAGCGCAAGTATCGGCGGAAGTGCAAGTAGGCCGAGCACATTCGTTTGAGAGTAAACATACGAGACATATGAATAAATATAACCGACATTTTTCAATAGCTGTCTGATAAACGTCTGTCGCGAGACAGAGACATTATCAACAAATTAATTGACTGATATTAATTCAAGGTTTCTTGTCACAGATATGTCCTAGCGCAAAAGCTACTCTACATATGGCTACGGTGACCATGTTTCTTTGAGAAAGATAAGGGACACTGTCACCTACTCTTCTTTCACAAACAAGTGCAATGTGCATCTATTACTATCATCAACATTTTTCCCTGAATATATATTTATATGAAAAAAAGTAAAATCTTGTAAACTAAAACAATTATATATAAAAAAAGAAACACATCTTTAATTGAACATTACACAAAATATGCAAAGGTGATAAAGACTGAAATATAGGACATTTTATACGATTTTTCTGAAATAAAGGACAAAAGTGAGATTTCAGAAAAAAAAATTAATCCAAGAGACAAAAATTAATCCAAGAGACACAGATCTAAATTAAAGGACTGTCCTCTGTAATAGGACGGATGGTCACCGTACATATGGCAGATTTCTATCCGTGACACGTGTGAGATTCTTTCGCTGCGAGGCGAACGCTCGTCGCAGAAATGCTCCAGGTGGTCTCACCTGACAGCCATCTGTCAGGAACGAACATGTATAACCTCAATATCTCGAATTGACAGATTTACGTGATCCGAGTGAGAAAAATCGTCGCGATCTCGCGCGGGTACGTCGAATTCTTCCCGCCGATCTCGACACCCTCGTCCATATGTTGTCACCTCGAGCGTGTCGTCGGTGGCGCGACGGACCCTCCGCGAGACGGATCCCCCTCTCGGAGAGAGAATCTCGCGTCGGGTTCCGGGTGAAGCGAGAGCACCGCGAGGACCTCGCGGCGGAGGGTGGGACTCACCGACGACTTGGGGACGTTTCCGCGTAGCGTGATGTTCTTCGTCGCCTTCTCGTTCGCGATGCGCATCCGCTGCTTCGGCGCCATCGTCCGTCGTCGGTCCGTCCGGTTCCCCTTGGCGAAGTGATGCGAGCTGCTGGGCCACCAGCGAGACAACCACCGCGTGCGCTCGTGCGTGTACCTCAACTGGACGTCCGCGAGACGTGTAACGCGCGCTTTCCTACGCTGGCCCCCGCGACCCGCGACGTCCGCCGACGTGTGCGCCGTGTGACACGTGAAGTCGCGCGACAGCCCGCTCCCTCGTGCCACACTGTCACCACCGTGGTCGACCGAGCGAGCCGGCTTGCGCTCGCCCCCGGGCGATCGACGCCGCTTCCCGCCGCCGCGCGATATTTATTCTCGAGTTGGCAATTAACAAAAAATAACGAACACAAAAGCAAAGAAAAAGAAAATCGAGAGACGAGACTTCCGAATCGGAAGTGGATGAGCGTCCACCATGTGACGGCGGGAAAATTTTGATTTTTCAATGTATAGCGAGATGTGTTGCTATTAAAATAATTCACATTAATTTAGGATTGAGATATTAATTGAGAAATATTAAATTAAAATTTGGATTTTTTTATGTACGAGAGCAAGACGTGTCATTACCATTAAAATAATTCGTTTTAGAATTGAAATATCAGTTTGAATTTTTTAATGTGTGAGAGCGAGACATATGATTACCGTTCAAATGTTTTACTTCAATATTAATTAGATTAATTAAAACTTTGATTTTTTTAAATGCAAGACGTATCACTGTTAAAATAATTCATTTTAGAATTAAAATAGTTAATTTTGAACATGGTACGAATATCGCGTGTTAAAGTGATAATACAAAATAAACAAGACAATCTTTTATCCAGTCTGAGTAACTCGAGAGATGGAAATATGGATACATATAAAAATTTGTTAAATTATCCAATATATAAAACGTATAAAATTATCAAACACATCGAGAAACACGCGGAATGAAAAAAGCGACGAATTCATCAGAGCGTAGAAAAAGAAGTAAAGCTGCGATCGTTGTTGTATACGTAGAAATTTTATATTTATTTTTTTTTTCAGAATCGCTACATCTAACAACAAATTGTTTATTTTCGAAGACTCCCACCAACATTAGTCTCTCGGTAAAATCACTGAAACGTAATACTCTCATCGTTACATCTCTTAATCGGATATCTATCTCTAATTGCGTTTGCGGAATTAATTTCTCGTCTCTCGACGGCGATTGATTTCATACGGATGCGGATGACTGCCCGCCCGCGGAAGAGAATCGTGAGCGTGGACTCATTCGCGAATCCTACAGATGGAAATTCAAACGTAAAGAACAATGCGGGCGAGATCATAATCCATGCGGTTGTCGTACCGCAAGTCCTTGCATCAACATTTTGCGTCACAATTCTTGCTTCTTGCTCCTTACTCTGAGTTATTTAACTTATCGATAAGCGCTTTCCGTTGATAATGAAACATGTAATCGGTCATCGCGAAATTAGAAAATGATTTAAGTCACAATTACTCTAATACACTGTTTGCGTATCAACGAAAGAGTCTCGTAAAACTATAAAATTAATAAATTATGCATATTTATGTCCTCACGTCTAATTTACCGCAGTTTATTTTACAATTCTCAATATTGTAACATTCTACTTGGCGTTTTCAAGTTAAAAAATTCTTTTATGTTATAATTTCTTTTTATTTCTTCACTGTCCGAGCTGAAGCCTCTAAATAAAAGGCAAATCGAGACTTCTTAATTTTTTATGGCGACCAATTTTGTGCCGTTTGCAAGTAAAATAGCACAAGAAATATTCGTGATGAAGAATGATCGCGACCGTGCAATTATATTTTATTATATATATATAATAGTTGATATATTATACTATTAAATATATATATATATATTATATTAAATAAATATACATATTGATTATTACAATCTCTTTTCACCAGCATATTTGGATCAATAAAAAATGTATGACAACATTAAATTTGCACGATTGCGGAAGTTTTGTATGATAAGCTCGGACTCACGTATGGGATTCAACTAACACTTACAATTATTTTATTATTGACAGGTGACTGCATTTGCGACACGCGTACGTGTACGGTACTAGTATGGTAGGATTCGTTTACAAGATCTTTACTTGCATCGAGTAGCGAAACGATTGGAAAGAAAAGGGACAAATGAACGAATACGAGATGAAGAACGTCGTTCGATTATCTAGACACGCGACGGCGTGAGTTTCCGTTGGAAGAGTAATAATGCATTTAGGACACACGCAATCATACCGCTTCTAGAGCGGATATTAAGTCGATAAGTAAAGCTGAATAAACAAGAATCGCACTCTCGAGCGACGTGACGGACAGCTGCTTTGGACAAATAAAGTATATACTCCATTTCGTCGAAGGCAGCGAGTATCGCGCGCGCACGCGCTCAGTTTTAGGAATTACACCATACGGTCCACAATGTGAATACTCTTAATCAGACACATGGTATTACTTTTAGTCTATCTTGACCGTGGAATATATCTTTCGCACGAATGCGTTGGTACCGATATATCCGACCGTTCCGCACATGATGCCTAGGGCCAAGCTGAACAGCGCCATGTAGCCGAAATAAAACGCCGTTTGGAAGAGACCATACATTCTGCGAAGACAAAACGAATGTAAATGACACTTGAATTGTTTGATCGATCAAATTGCTTGCCATGAGAAGCGTATATTTACTTACTTAGTTTTGAAGAAGAAATAGTAAAAGGAGTAAATGTAGACGTAACCAGCCGTCGAAGCCGCTGCAAGAAAACTCGTCCATTGCCTGCGAATAATATTCACATTGTACAAAGGAAAAAGGCAAGGTGTACGCGATGCGGACTTACCATCGATAGTCTTCGGCATTCAGCAAGAAATATGTACATACGATAGTGACGCATACCGTCACTATCATGAGAATAACGAACACTAGTAGCATAAAACCATAGACGTAATAGATCTTGTACGCCCAGAATGAGGTAAAGACGAAGTACCTGAAAGCACGTCGATGGGTGTAACAGATGGCTAATAAAAAAAACACACAAAAAAATTTGAGATATTAATAAAGTGACACCGTACATCTCAATGAAGATGGAACCGAAGGGTAGGATTCCGCCGAGCATTATGATCACTAGCGGCTCCATGAACCATTTCTTCTCGGGTATTGGCCGAGGCACTGCGTTCACGCGGCACGGAGCGTCCGGTGTCCCAGCGAGATTACGGCCCAGAATGGTACCTACCAGCGTCAGCGGTAATATCACAAATATGCAGATACACGTTACCGCAACCTGCGCACGTACAATTGACGTGATCATATTAACGTGAATGCAAGGTACACGCAGCGGATACGATCGAATTCGAGTACGCGGCTACAAACCATGGATCCGAAGGGTATCGCTCTGCTAGCGTGATAATACATGGCGATGAAATTGATGAAGAAAGCGGTGCCGCAGACCATGAGTGGCAGCATAAAAGCGCTGAGGACCATCTGTTTGATCCACACTCGTCCACCCATCCGCGCGTACAATCCTCCACCCGCGTAACCATTGATGGGCGATGTGGCGGCGTATACAAATATTGCCGTTGACAACATTGAACCGCGTTCCGTGTAGAGTTCGCCCAGAATAGCAAAGATAATTACACTCAGCACCACCACTGTGACCTTTGTATACAAAAATAGAGCTATTACTCATTTTTATTCTTTTATTCTAATTCATATTAATTTATTTTAATTTATTATTACTTATAATACATTTATTCCAATTTTGATTCTTTTACATTAAGGAATTAAAATATAGGAATGATGTATATACCTGATAGCCAGCACCTATGAGAGCTGAGAAGAGCATAGCATGACTCGCCGGCCTAAACACGTCTCCATGAACCTGTTTCCAGCCGTATTCGTCACCCAAATCCCTCTCCATATCGTCCATTTCCTCGTCTCTACTGTATCTAGCATAATCCTTTCTCAAGGTACGCATTAAAATCATTGAAACAAGCCCGACGAGGAAAATCACCATCATAAAGCTATTAAAGATGCTAAACCAGTGTATCTGAAAGAAGAATAAAATTTGTATGTTTATACAATGAATACATCATTGCTATTTACATGTTGCATTCATTACTTCAAGTGAAGATGCTATATGAAACTCACTCTGTGCTGAAAGAAGTTTGGATCCAGATACTTGTCGAACCTATCCTCATATTTGATGTTACTCTTCTTCCAATTGACCTCATAGCTAAAAGGTATACGCGCGCCCTGCACCAGCTTCACCCTGTTATCGCTGGTTAGATTGACGTCCACTATTTGCTTACCATTGTAACCGATATCAAACTTTTTATGCGCCCAGATGTAATATGAATCTGATACCGCAACTCCGTCATTATTTTCTATCTCCCCAACAACACCTGTAACACAATGGTTTAGCTGCCAGGTTTTATCACCTTAATAAGCCCAACAAATTAATATTATGCTATGATAATTACCCCATATTGGTAAATCATCAATGTACATTTGATACCAATACTGATTCTTTATTGCATACGCAAACGCCTTCTGGCTCTCTTCATTTAAACTTATCTGGCAGTATTCCGTCTTTGAGATATCCTCTGAAAAAAAAGTATTCCATTAAACTCTTGTCATTTTCTCCTGTATACATTTCTGTCTAAACAACACTGGCTGAACTGATTACATGTTTGTAATCATTGCCAGTTATAAATATGTATCAATAATTGATGCACACCTTTGAATTCGATATCTAATCCACTGAATTTCAGCTCGATGCCCTGCAGAGCCTCTGCCAGAGTCTCGTGGTAATGATTGATGACATTCTTGGTGCCTGTACAAAAGGGTAGGGAATAATAAGAGTACGTCTCCTGACGATTGTGATACGGCCCTACGGTGCTCATCCACAGTACGACCTCATCGCCATCCTCGTACTGAAAACAAACGCAATGCCCATGTTTAAGGTACTCCCAACGTCCAGCTGATCCACGTCACATTCTGTATCGCAACATTTCGTCAGAGAAAGGAGTCGGAGAAAGCAACGCGACACAATCGAAACGAAGCCACGAAACGACAGAACCTATCGGCGGCAGGCTGATTAATCAGGCGCAGCGATAAGCGCCTTTTTCTCTGATACATATCAAGTAGTGCCCACGTCGTCTCGGCGCGGCAACGGCGAGCGCGAGCGGACGGAGCGGAGAGAGCGAGAGAAAGATGGGGAGAGGGAGAGAGATAACACAGAGACGTGTCGACGTTTGGCCTTTAAATGCCAACGGCGGGCCGCTGACATTCCGGGCCGGCCTGGCGCCGAGCATACTCACGACGTGGTTGTGCTCGTCGGCGCGGGCGGCGGGCGCGAGGAGGCCGAGCGCCACGAGCAGGCCTAGCAGATGCCGTCCCCGACGCATGTCTTGTCCGTTCCGTGAACGGCGAGGCGCGCCGCGACCGGCCGGGCGCCCTTCTTTACGCGTACGCGCGAACGAGAGGCGACGAGGATCCCACCAGGAGCGTGACGCGGCGACGGCGGACAATCCCCATATAGAATCTCCGTGATGCGTGCCACGCGCGGCCGAGCGCTGACAACACGCGGGCGGGGGCGGGAGGGATACACGGGGACTTGGGAGACGCACGGACGGACACGTATCAGGGAATGCCGGAACGACGTGATTGTACGTATGTGTGTGGACACCGCGGCCGTAGATGCGCGACTGTGTCGATTGAGAGGCGTCCACTTCGCCCGCCGCGCCGTCAGGTGGCGGGCCTGGGCCCCCGACGGACCCTCAGGCCGCGTTTTTAATTCTCTCGTCTTTTTTTTTTTAGCTCTCTCTCCTGTCGCAGCTGTGTGACTGCGCGTTTAGAATTAGTTTGCTATTATTTATCTGTACTTTCATATCTATACATAGCAGTTAGTTTGAGAGTTTAAAAATAGCTCAAGAGAAACTATATATATAATATAAAGAATAATAAAAAAGAATGGTTATAAAATTAGATAATTATTGCAGATTGCGTCTGATAGCCGCAAAAGCCCTGGCTAGGCTAATGGCACGTAAATACCCTAAAAAAAAAATTATTGCAAATTAAAGCTCTGATAGCCGAAAGAGCCTTTGCTAGGCTAATGGCACATTAAATACCCAACAAAAAAAATAATTGCAAATTATAAATACAATAAAACAACTTGCGAAATTGTTATTTCTTTGAAATATTTTGTAAAATGTAAAAATAATATTAATAGGAAGGGACCTTCTTAATCAATAGTGTAATGACAGTAATCATCTTTTTCAATAAGGATAAATATTCAGAAAGGTAAAAGAATTTTAATTAAGCAGCAAATTTTCAGATGAAATATAGACAACTAATTATTTTATACTTCCTATTTTCTTATGTTTGCCGCTCCGAAGACGGAAACCCTTTCTTGCGCATGTGTTATCGGTCACTATAGTTACCAAATACAAACGCCGCCGCGTCGAGGATCTCGCAGGATCTCGTCGTACTGTCATAAATTGTCACGAACGATTGACGGTACTTCAATCATTTTTACACATGGCGACGAGCAACATAGATGTGATTCTGAGCCAGCTGGGATGGCACGACGGCTTCCGAATTCCCGTAGCTAACGAGGAGAATAAACAACTGGAGGAAGAAGTAAAGTGACTCGGAGATTCAGCTCGGCTAGATTTACAATTTGGCTATGATCGACTCAATCGGCGATTAATTCAATCGGCAACAAAATTTCTATACGATTTTAATTATTCCTAATTTAACTTTTTTTCTAAATGTTAAAAAAGAAAAATTAATAATTCTATATTTTGTACTAACAAAATACTATTATTCTTTACTAACAATGAGTCAATCGCCATTTAAGTTAGAACTCGGTCGAAGTCATCCTTACACAAATATTTTTTTTCAACTTAGATAATAAATTTTTTTATAGTAATTTAAAAGAACGCTTATTAGTATTAAAAAGTTAAATTGATTAGCGATTTAAATATGTTGACTTTACTATTTCGATAAAAAGTTGTATTTTAAGACCGACAATTAATCGATTTGAATTTTAAAAAAATGCAAATTAACACAAAAATAATATTAAACCAGAAAGATCAAAATTCCTATTTACTTGTAAGATTATCATTAATAACTATTAATATCTATCGAAATATTAATTTAATTATATATTTTATTATATAAATAAAATATACAGAAATTACATTGTACAGTAGTGAAAATTATTTTAATTTAAAAAAATTAAGAGTAACGATGAATATCCATTTACATGGTTACAGATCGCTAGAAAGGCGAAGCGCAAGATCTCGTTAAATGCAAAGTTGGAGAGCCTCGAAGAACGTTTGAAGATGATCAGAAAGCACGCCGGCGATTTGGCCGCTCGGCATAACTTCAATCAGAAGCTGCTCGCTGAACATTCGATTCAGCTGGAGACCGAGGACCATTTGTATCGCTTGAGCGGCAACACCGAGTCGTCGCTGCGCCAAGAGGCACGCGATTTCGAGAAGGAATGGGAGGACGTGAATCGCAGAGTATCAAGCGTAGAGAAGGAGCTGCTTAGAATAACGAGGAAGCTGACCGAGGCGAAGCAGATGGTCCAGTTCGACGAGGACAGTTTACGCAAGTGGCAAGAGATGCTTGAGCAGAAGCAGGAGGATAATCAATTGATAGAGGATTATATGAAGCAGGATACACAAAAGTATAAGGTTTATAACAATTACGTATGATATCGTGTATACGATGATGATCAAAGATAGCTAGGAATGCATATAAATACTCCTAGAAAAGAATTGCAAAAAATTGTTCTGATTAACTCTAGATAGATACTTGATTTCGTCATTTTACATTTTCATTTTTTATGTAGAAAAATGTAGAGTTCAAAATAGATTCGAAATACTAGAAATATTGAATCAGGAACTTCCTTAAATATTTAATTTAGATCACTAATTTATTTATATTAATTTATACATTGGTTTCGATAAGTTTTAGAATCTAAAATTGTTTAGAATTTTCTAAAAAATTTATACAATGCAATACTAGATAATACTACATATTTAAAAGGAAATAAAATCGTCATTATTGGATTTAGCAAATTGGATTTAATAATAATAAAAATAAGTAAAAAATTCCAAGAGCCAGATTACTCTATATGAAGGTTGAAAAGTTTTAACTATCGTGTGTGATGTTTAATTAGAGAATACAATTTGTTCCTTAGGAATTGGAGCAAAAACGACAGAAACTTAGCACGGAACTTGAGACTTATCGTCAAGCTATTATCAAAACTGTCGGCGAAGTACAAGAAATGGAGATCGTTCTGGATCGCTCAGCAAAATTATACATGGAAGCGTTAAAAGAACGCAGACAAATGATAAATCAATGGACGCAAAGCGTTAATATTCTGCGCCAGAGGGACACCGATATTCAGAATAGTCTAAAAGTATGTACGATATCTTTCTTTAATTTGCGTCGAGTATAAAATCGAATATAAATTGTTGCAGGAAATTGAAACATTGCGAGAGGTCGGCAGGGAAAAAAAGAATAATCTCGAAGAAGTAGAACAATTTTTAAAGGATCAAGTTATAAACAACAAGCAGCTGGAGGAATTACTTAAACGATCAGAGAAGGAACTTGCTGTAGTCCAAGAAAAACAGCGCAAAATTACGGAGGCGATTGATATGTACGACATCGAGGTGAAGACAATAAAAGAAAACTTTTAGATTGAGTTAAAATTATTTTAATTAGAAAATTTTTAATTATATTTTCTATAAAGTTATAAATTTACTTGTATATTATTACATGCTAATTTAAATTGACTTTTAATTTTTTTTAAATTTTACTGAATATAATATGTTTGTCGATAATTATCGAGACAGATTCATACTCAAAAGAAATTAGTGGGAGATTTGGCACGTCGTACACAACAAATCCGAACAAATGTGAAGCGAAAAAGAATCGAAATCGAGAACAAACATGTAAAGATGGATGACTGCAAGAAGCGAATCAACGATTTAACTTTGACTTTGGAAGAGATTGAGAGTCAAAAGTTAAATGTCGAGGAGAGAACGAAGCGTTTGGAGAAAATGATTGAGGTATATTTCTATTACATATTACTATTATGAAGAGAGAAATAAAGTCTCCATTTGCTACCAAATCATAAAAATCGATTTTAATATCTATTCATATTATCTTAAAAAAATACTAATTCATTATAATTTATTTCAGCATGATGAGAAACGAAAATCAACGATCGTTAAGGAATTGAATCGACTGCAAGGCGCGAATTTACGTACAACGAAAGGGATTTTAGAATTGGAAAGTGAAAGGAAGACTCTACAGATGGAAATGCAGGGCGAACACAAGAAAGTTGATCTGCTCGACACTTTATTTACGAAGGAGAACAAACTTCTGAGGGAGAAAAAAGAAGCACTTTATCAAGTAGACTTTAATCTGCAAAAGTGCGAGATGAAACTCGAACGTATCAGAGGACACGAGCGTGACAAGAGTGAAGCTGAAAAGAAGCAAACAAGAATCAAGGAATTGCAAAATGTGCTGAAAGATAAAACAGCCACATCTAAATTGCTGCAAAATCAAATTGTCAGTTTGGAGGTAAGATCTGTTACATTTTGTTTCTTTAAAAAAAATTCCATTAATCTAAAAAAAAGGAAATAAAATCGGTTGAAAAAATTAGAAAATTTAGTCAAGTAAAAGTTAATCATAAAATTTTAATTCTCGGTTTTTTATTTGCAGCATGATATGAAAAAAGTATCTAGTTGCTTATCGAGTGAAAACGATGAACTCGAGCGATTACGGAGCAAAAAGCAGGATCTGTTGTTGCTATTAGACGGAGGTGAAAAGCGACTGAAAATCGCGCAATCCCGGAACGAGGAGAGACAAGTGGAAGAAAATATAATGCGCCTCCGGGTGTCACAACTTGAGAAAATGACATCGAACGTCAGCGATAAAGTTTACGATTTAGAGAAGTACCGTCTTCATCTCGAAGCTGTAAGTAATTTCCTGATTTAATTATCTCGTTATTGAATCAATAAGATTATCAAGAACATTAGTTTAATAACGAAAGAAGATTTTGTAACGTAAAATTGATTATATTCGGTATAATAGTAAATAATAAAGTCATATATACCTATACCATTTTTATTTGACGTTCATTCATTCATTTTTGCTCGCAGGCGCTCAAGGAACGCGCAACAGAGATTGCGGCACAAAAAGAGGCACTCGCTGTGCAGAAGAGGGTCGTTGGTAGCGAGTGCTCGGAGCTGCGTACTGCTATTACCGAGAGAAGAAGCAGGATACGGCAGTTGCAAGCGCGATACGACAGCGGCGTCGCGACGATGGGTGCCACCCCCGATGGGGCGCCGATGAGCACCGCATACTTAAAGATACAGAGCGCTCAAGAGCGGTATATGCTGCGAGAACAAGGCGATAAGCTGGATGAGACTATCAAACGAACTGAGCAGGAAATACGTAGCATGGAAAATACGTTGCGGGTGGTAAATGTATGTAATGACAAGTACAGGGATAGTATAAGCGCGGTTGACCAAGATGGACCTGAGTGGACCGAACAGAAAAAGCTCGATGAACACATGCATGACGCGCGGCAGAAGCTACTGCAAAAGCAGACACAGCTTCAACGATCGTTCGATGAACTGCAGGTACTTTCGCGTGCATAGAAGTTTTTTGTACTTACCGAAAAATTTAAACGATAAAATATTAAAATAAAATATTTATCGGAATAATGAAAAATAGAAGCATCTGAACAAAAGAATAAATGATAGAGAGATCTAAAAATGAAAACTATGACAAGATTTTATTCATTTATATGTTATAAAGTATAAAAAGTCTCTATTCTTCTGTTATAAATAATATGTCTATTAAATATTTAGTTTATGCAGGATTCTAAATCAGGTGTAATGAATAAATTTAATTGTAATAAAATATAAAGAATCAATATTCCAATTTTATTGGGCAGAAAGCGCAGAATGATTATACTCAATTGCTTGACGATATCGAGAAAGCAAAGGAAGAAAAAGAAAATAAGGAACGTTACTTATCGGGTATTGAGAAACAGACGGCAGAGCAAGGAGAGAAGATATCCAGAGCCGATAAGAGCCTTCGTAAAGCACAGAAGGATATTCACAATTTATATGTTTCTAAAAGGGACGACACCGTGCTTCTGCAGCAGGTAAATAAATAATAAAAATCTGTCACTAAATTTCACCATGATTTTACCTCGAGATACTTCCCAGAGAGAAGTGGAACTGCGAGAGCTTCAAGAACAGAACGCGCTGGTTCTTCAAGACATTGCGGAGTTTACAATTCGTCATGTGGAAGCTGAAGCGTATGTTAAAAAATTGCTGATGGCCAAGAACATCGAGTTACCATGCTTTCCTCCATCGGTTAGATCACCTATTAGTCCTTGTGGTAGCTCTGCAGGTTCGCTAGATCAGCCTTTGAAGAGTACGAGTCGTATGAGCGTATTCACGTCGTCGAGGGAGAGCATCGGCAGTGTAGTTAAGATAGAGCCACAATTTCAAGAACGTATGTGCGTTAAGATATCACTTAAATGTCTTCATATTTTTTTTTAGATTTTTACATTATCGAAGAATTGATTTTAAAAAAACGTTGAATTCAAGTCGTAATAACAAGTACTAATTTGTATTCCATTCCATTTTTAACAGCGAGTAACGCATCGAGGAAAACTTCAAAGCGTGATCCCGGATCCAAAGAATCTCTCGTTTTGTCGAAACGATCTATTATTGCAAATGAAAAGCAACAGTCACGGAAAAAGTCGTGATAATAATTTCGATAGTGTAATAATTAAAGAATTGTCCAGACTTCATCTATATGACTGTCAAGGTATAACTTTTTTCTTCCAACTGTTCCCTGATGAATATAATTTTTGAGAATTTTCATATAGAAGTCAAAATTTTTCTGGGAAATTTTACATAAAATACAAGTAATGATTCTGGCAAAGTACTTGTTAAAAAACCTATTTTTAATATAATACAAGTCTTGACTATTTAAAATTTCGGAACAATTATTTCTGTATAAAACTTGTAGAAATTCAGTCAGAGTTATCTACCTTTAATAAGAAAAATTTCTTTTTATAATTTTATTTGAAAAAAAATTGTAAATAATTTACATATTAATTATACCTTAATCATTCTTAAGAAATTAAAATTATGAAAATGATTGAAATGGTGAAGTTATATGTACGTACAAATATGTATTTCAACAGAAATACTGAAAATAAAAATGATTAAAATGATATTAAATAATTTTGTAATGTTATTGATTTGACAAGTAATCACAGATTCGTTTCAGAAGAAATCGCATTATTGGAACTCTCAGATTGATAGGAATATGCAGAAAGCGATGGTGAAATAGCAGAATAGGCAGTCGTAGGTGTAGGCGATCTTTGAGGAATCGAATCTTTGTATTTTCCTAATTCTGCTTTTATAAGGATCTCATTTATGTAATGTTTGGCCATTATACGTGAGTAGTTATCTAATTTCTTCAGAGTCAACGCTACATATTCACCATAAGTTTCGTTTTCATCTCGTTGTGATTCTTTTTCTGCGACAGTCTTTAAAATGTACATTTCACTTGGCTTATCTTCATTAATCTTTCTTTTCTTCGGATTACTTAATTCTGAAGAATGAAATGCTTTCAAAGGTTTCTTTCGTAACGGAGTACTGCGCGATCGTAAGTTCTTTTCAGGTTCGTGTAGTGTAGCTTCTATTTTCGGGTGTATTATCTTCATTTCAGTAATCCCCTCATGGTCTTTGTAATCGTTATTTTCTTCCTGTAGACACACTTCAGAAGTCTGAAAATTAAATTAAAATATAATTATTTAAATTTGTAAATCTACACATCTTATATCAGAAGTTTTTCTCGTTCATCTTACCTCAGAAGTATTTCTCGTTCCTCTTGGTTTATAATGACCTCCCAAGAACATCATTGCGCGATACGCAAACCACTTTGAAAATACCTTTTTTTCGCTCCCTTTTGCAGAATCAATCACTTTAATTCTCTCTCTTCTATACGATGCCTTAAAAAAAATACTCATATTTATTATTAATTACATACTGATTTATGTTGAATATGAAATTATCGAATACGAGATAATTATGTATAATTTTAAAAGTTACAATTATTTTTATGGCAATATACTATCAGCATATAATAAATAAATATAATTTGTTCACATACCTGTAACGAAAGCCATTTCTTTTTAATATCCAGTACTGTTGTGGAGAATTTGTTAGCGAGATTTTCCCACGTTTCATTTTTTTTCCTACTAATTTTATAATATGGATCTGAGGAATCCCATAGAATTGGCAACTTTTCAATTTCATTAATAAATAATAAAGCTTTATCGTTTGGCCACTCCATTATTTTACACTAATATACTTTCTCTCACAATATATATTATCTTTATTTAATATAATTTACAAAATGAAGTCAAACGAGACTTGAGTTCTACATGAATGTCTCTATTGAAAAAAAAAAAACTTATTAACCCATCCAGTTTAGTCGAGCATGAACGATCACGAACGAGTGTCCTTCTTCTTCGTGTCATATTTTTCTGGGATGAAGTGCCATCGTTTATGATGAGATTTGATATTTTACATTATTATTATTATTGTTATCATTTTTATCCCGTAAGGAACATAATATACTGCCGATAAGTTGCATTGAATTTATGCTTTTCGATAATTGTGCCCAGTAAATAAATATTTTTCCTCTTAAAGATTTCTTCGCGCAAGGCGGCAGAGTTGGAAATCGAATCTGTCTCTTCCACCTGACAGACGAATGTTCTGCCACTAAAACTATTCAACACCTTGCCAAGTACTTTTCCTTTGATAAACATATCGACGAGAGGCGGAACGCATTCGTCGATGTTCATTTGGGCTCGTTCGTACGTCAAGTTCGTTCGTAATTCTTCATTCGCGCTTGTTCGCGCTCACCTTTGCTAGATCTGGACGCATCGAAAATATTTGTTAAAGAGACCTATTTTTAGTATAATACATTTGTCAATGTATTTTTTTAACTACTGACAAGAGATGGAACCGGTTATTCAATCTTTATTTTCAATAAAGTACCGATAAAAGGTAGGTCCAGAGTCAAGTGAACGAGCGCGAACGAACACGAATAAACTACGAACTAACTTAACTCGATGAATGTTACGAAGTCACGAGCATGAGCCTGCATAATAAAAAAGTAATTTATTAAATGAAGGAATTATTCCCTGGTTTTTCTTATCTCACATATTTAAATGTGGAAAAGTATTATTCCATTACAAGAAACGCATTTTAAAAATATATTGGAAATCAAGATTGTTTAATGTAAAAGCATTTGTCCATTAAGCTAATTGCATTAATTGCTCTAAAAGTAGATATTTTTCGTATTTTAAGGCTTAATTAAGGCTTTTTTATTCAATTTCTTTATGCAGACGAATATAAAAATTGTAGAAATATACTAATCACTAATATGAAAATCATTAAGATTTCTATGAGGAAGATTGTAAGAAAATTATTACCTCTCGTGTAGATATTTATTAAAATATACTCTAATTTTTCTTATTAAATCAATACTATAAATTCTGATAATTAAAAATTAAATAATGAAGAAACTTAAATGTTCATGTACATTGACGAATATATTCAATTGTTTGTTGATACACCAGAGGACAAGCTTCCATTTATGTTCATTGTAAATAGTTGTTGGTGATCGTCTGCTAAGTTAGTCTAGAAAGACTCATCTTAAGAAATTTTATAAAAATAATTTTTCGATATTTTACTTATTAAAAGATATAGCATAGCAACAAATATTATATGACAATAGTCTAATTATACAAAACACATGTATAATTGTATCAATCTGTTGTTATTATCACAAAAAGCTGTATTTTTCAGTTATTTAAATATTAATAAGTGTAAGTCATTAATAAAATATTATAGAACACATTCGAGAAATTATCGTTTTTTACAATGCCCGTATTTATGTGTTATGAAACAAATAAATATTCATTGAATGTATAATAAGAAGGTATATTGAAAATACTATAGGAAACACAGCTAAAAATATACAAGTTCAATTTCAAAATATAGCAAATCTAATTGCTCATTCATACATTTGTATTCGTGTATGTCGATATCTTCCAGAGATATTATAAAAACTTAGAAAGTCACACACATATATAGGAAAAATGGTACTGCATAACTTCTTTTTTCCTTAAAATCGAGAAGGCTAGAATACATACAGTTCCAAGTTTAAAATATAGTTGTGCTAAATACTATATGATTGCAGTTAATTAAATTTTATGTAAAATTGAATCTATTAAAATGTCTTAAATTAAAAAAAAAAACGCTTGAATAATGTTATAGAAATTTGTCAGTAAAGAAAATCTCACATCGATTCTTTGATAAAGAATATCTTATTATGCTATATTATCCAATTTGCGTTTTTTATGATCGAGTTATTCATGAGCATAATTGTAAATCACTAAATTGTAAATCTAATTATAAGTCATTAATACCTCTTATATATTTACACCATACATATCATTCAGAACATCCTTGCAATAGCCCCTTGCGACTCTGGTTAGCGATATATTCCGTTCATAACAAAAAGAAACTTTAATCATATAGTTAATTTACACCAACCAATATCACTGCAGGTGGCTCGAATAACTATCTAGCTTTATACAAAGAACAGTTTCAGTTGCAATTGACTGCTCGCGATTGATAGCAAGAGAGATACAAGAAAGCCCAACTTAAATACCCAAACGACTGAAAACGTCCGCCTTCTTCACGCGCGTTACTGTTGCCACTTTACTGAAAGTCACTTGTTTGGCAGTGGTTGTGCCCAGGCGCGCTTTGGCTGGTATCGAGATGAGTCGTTCCGAAGCTGGAATAATAAAGTCAAATCAAATTCAACCTGTTCCCTTGTACACACATACGATTACAGATTAATAAACTATAGCAATATACAAACCTAATTTGCCAGATGTAACAGCAGATTTGGTAACGCCTTCAATGCTCGATTTAATATTACTAGGAGGTACTACCGGCTTTTTTAGCTTCAGTATACGGCTTGTACTATTCAAAGGAATTTTCTTGCTGACTTCGTGATCGGCATGCATGGTGCCAGTGGTCTTAGGCACGACTCTCTTCGTCGTTATAATCGACGTGCGTACGCTAGGTGTCGCTCGGTTTTTCAGGATACCTGGCGAAGCGACGGTGCCTGACCCATTCTTAAGTATCCCGGCGGTGACTGCGTGATCCTTCTTGTCGTCTATATCACCGAGACGTTTAAAAACGCTAGTCGATCTCTTGAACACATCTTTGCCGACCCCGGTGATATTGAACGTGGGCGTCGAGTCAGCTAAATTAGTAGTGCTTGTAACCGAGCTGTCTCCTAGTCTGTCGAATACCGTTCGTTTTGATTCAACGGGTTTCTTAAGTATCTTAGTTCTCACAACTGTTGCCTTCTGTGCAGTATATTCGACGGTACTGTCCTCACTACCGTTTGTCACCTTCACTTTCTTTTCCAAGTTATTCCAATTATCCTCATCGTTGTCTTGATACTCCTCCTCCGACGCCAACTTTCTCTTGACAGCTATCTGCTTTTGATTAATGGCATTAGTGGTGACCGGAGTGGAGATTGGCTTCCTTATGGTTACGACTTTCTTTGCTGTGGATAAGGGTTTAACTATCTTTTTTATAGAAGAATCTGTCCTGGACGCCGTCAAGACTATAGTCTTATTTCCACCTTCCTTGACCACCTTCTTCACGACGGGTTTCGCGACGACTTTCGCAGGCGTAAGCGTGTCCTCTGAATCAACTAAGAACCTTTCACACGTCGTTTCCTCCACTACCTTCTTGGCGTATCTCAAAATAGCGATCATGTCGCCCATTAACATGATACCCATTTCCTTGAGGCTGGGTTTATCCAAGTCCGGCAACATATCCGGCTTGATACGATTGTTTGAGAACACGACTGCATGTTTAGTGGCCACATCTTGCGAAAACCCAGCGCCTTTGAAGAATTTCACCCAGTAAGCTGTAGAAGAATTATGGTATACGATTATATGACGTTTCGGGCAATGTCTAAAGCATGTAATTATCAAATATTTGGAGCAAATAGAATAAGGCTTCAAGTTACTTGCTGTTTAAGTAATTTAAAACGTTGCAAAGTAACAGTGTCAAAAATTCGAAAGATGTAAGCTGTAATTCGCGACTCACCTGACAAGGATGCAGCCATTTTTAACAGTTGAAGTACGCGGTGAATTTTTTCCCGTACTTTGCGCAATAATCGAGCTAGCCGAGAAACTGAACTTTCTTCCTCACGAATACATTTCTGCCCGGTTCTGGTAGTACATCTTGTACAGAGTCGTCGCGGTTAATTTCCAAGTTGCAGTCGTAGGAAACTAGCTATGTTCAGATCAGAAACAAACAGATCTACGGAAGAAGCAAACGGATCATTAGCGATCTCTAATTGCGCCCGTTCTAAATCGTAAATTCATAGAATGCCGAGAAAAATTATTAATAAACACAAGAATTTCTCGGAGGCTCCACCATGCCTATATATGTATACACGATATATAACATACCACACACACAAATATATACGTATTTATATATACACATATATATGTATATATATATAAAAGTGTATTCACGTAAGTACGACATACATCAAGCAGTATACATAGATATTACCACTCGTGGTGCATAAAGGTTGTTTTACATTAGTGGAGCAGCCATTTAATGACGTCATGTGTACGGCATAAGACTATGCGGACCAATGAGCGTCGTACATTAAGTCGTCATCTTGATTTATGCTCGACGCTCATTGGTCCAGATGGTTTTACGCCACGCATGTCCATTTCTACGAATGCAGATTAACTTTAATCTCGATTTAACTTACTTTTTATCCTTTTTTTTTAAATTCTTTTCCAATAAAAAGAGATAAAAAGTAAGTTAAACTGAGACTAAAGTTAATCTAAATTGGTAGAAATGGACAGCGTACGCAGCTACTCAAATGTGTGTGCGATGGTAAAAGTACGAGCGTACGGTTGCCGACCGATTCACGTATTGACGAGCGTCACTTCCGGTGAGAGAGAGAGAGGCTCGCCGGGCCAGAGGAGAGCGAAGAGGGGGGAAGCTGTCCGCCGAATCCGCAGAATCGGCCATTTTATCTGACCTGCCATCGTCGTCATCGGTTCGTCGCGTAGCACAGCATCGCGTTAAACGATCGTTACCGCGAACTCGATCTCGATCGTACCGCCCGAGCCGCTCTCTCTATCACTCGGGGACGCGGCGCCTCGCCCGGCTCTCTGTACGTTTGCCGTAGCACGGCCGTCTCTCCGTGTTAACCGAGGAACGTTTCGACTCTTGCAAATCTCACGTATCTCTTCTTCTCTTGTCCGCAAGCAGCGTGAAAATTCTGTGGTCTGCTAATGCGTGGCGTTTCAGAGAGCTCCCCGACTCGCGCAATGGCGGAGGACTTGGATGTCGAGGCGATGCTGGAGGCGCCGTACAAGAAAGGGGTAAGCCTTGGTTTCTCTGTCGGGTCTTTTTACTGAGCTCTCTCTCTCTTTCTTTACTACCCTTCTTTCTCTCTCTCTCTCTCTCTCATTTTGATCTCTATCTGAATCGCCGCCGTTTTCTCGCTCACGCTCGTGCATTGTACGCTCGCATTGTACTGGACGGCACAAGACGTGCCTTCTGTCTTTTTTTTTTTCTTTTTTTTTTTCAATCTGTACGCACTCGCCGTATGAGAGAAAGGGAACCCGCCTTCTCCCTCATCCCTCATGTCCTCCTGTCTCATTCTCTCGCTATATTTTTTATTCTCTCTTTCTCTGTGGTATATGGATAATTTTATGTACAAGTATATATATATATATAGATATATATATGTAGAACAAAGTACGCCCTTGTGTCTGATGTACCAACTATTGATCAACACCTCCGTTTTCTGTACTTATAGATGGTACGTTACATGTACCCTCGCGCTCATAGGATGTGCGCCAGCGAGTTCCTTGCACTTGAAAGACGACGAGGTATTACGATACAGCAATCATCTAACATCATTCTCTCTACTCTCTTTTTTTTTTCTCTCCCCTGTCTCTCCTTGTCTCTGGCTCCGTTTTTTTTTATCTTTTAAAAATTTTTTTTTCTTACAAAGGTGTTAGGTTTCATAAGATTAAAATGGAGATTACACGCGTCACACCGTCATGGCGGTACACTCTCGAATGGAGGCAGTTCTCGACCGTGTGATAACGATGATAAGATCGTGCTAAATCCATGGGAAGTTTCATGCTGTTTGTGCATGCACGTGGTAAACAACATCAGTACAGTTAGACAGAAGTCCTCCGAGGTCTTTGCGCCGAAGCTCACGCGAGTGAAAGTCGAGCGAATGTGCGTGAGCGTGTGAGTGTGAATGCGAGAGTGGGCGATTGAGAGAATTTGCCGAGGCGTAAACGTGTGTTGGGGGATCCTTAGATCCCGGGTTTCTATAAATTTTCGCATTTGTGGGTTTACTACGAATCTACTGTCCCAAATACAGGGTTTCGTAAATTTGTGAATTTTTGAGCGTATCTTGCGAATATCTCAAAAACATTCAATAAATTATATCATTCTTACACTTATACAACGTAATACTCCTTACTTGAATAACATATTATTCTGTTGAGATAAAATATCTTATCTAAAGATATAAACGGAAGAGTACTTCATATTTAATGAAATTCTGATAATATTCGGAAATCAGTTTAACTTATTTTCAGTATCCTTAAATAAATCCAAATCTTTGTTCCTTATTGTTTAATAAATTGCTGTAATCATTTTATTTATAATTATCATACATAATTATACATATAATGTTAATAATTACTTTATATAAGTAGAGCTTGTTGATTGAACTTCGTGATATAAAAAGATTATTTCTGTTTATTTTCATTTAACTTATTTACGTTACTTATCTGAATTCTTTTTTCTGTTTATATGAAACAAAGTAATTCTTGGTTTTATTTTATTACAAAGCTGTAAGATATATTGTCATATCGTCAAAGTGCTACAGTTGTCAGACATTTCTCTAGGGAAATTCAAAACGTTTCACTTGTAAAGGTTCATGAACGAGCTCATTTTATAAAATATCTAAACCCTGCCCACTGTTTTTATACAATTTGTAATGATAGCAATTTACCTTTTAGGTAGTGGGATCGATCAAGTATCACAACACTTAATCGCAGTGCGACAGAAGACACGTCAGGCTTCCGAAATTCTTACCTTGCTTTTTAGCTTATTATTCTCTATTAAATTTGAAATTGTTTACAAAATGCCTATCCATCTTGTCGATCAGTTCTCTAGTGTAATTTGAGGCAAATGACATATGTGTCTACACCTATGCCTACATGTAAAAAACTCCAACTTTTTAAAATACAATTACAGATAAATATTTGAACATATAACGTATAATAATATAATTTCTAATAATGTCTGATAATGCACTGGAGACTGTATAGCTGTGTAACTTTTTTGTAAAATGTTTTGTCTCTGTCTGAGAAACTGGATAGGAACTTTGTAAGTATCCCGTGTCACATCTCAAATTTACAAATGACCACGTGAAAAGTATAGCAAATTGGCCAGCAAAATATTTAAATTCATTTAAGAAAATGTTTCGAGAGCTTGCTTCTGTTCTCTATCAGAATACTTCTATTGTATTCTTCATAGAGATTAACGTTCACCAAGCAAATTAACGTGCAAATTGTAAATAAAACAAATATCTGTTGCTTACAATGTCATTGAAATACGAAGAGCATCGCGTTACAGCGAGCACGAAAGAAACATTTTCTAAACTCGGCCGAATCCGTGCGAGTTATTGCAGAGGGGTTGCGGGCCCGATCTCTTCCCCGTGTTGGAAGAGGAGGGGAGGGGAAAAAAAGAACAGTGGTCTAAAACGATCCCTGATTAACGAGAGACACACTCCCTAATCAGCAAACGCGCGTTGGTAATCCGTAGGCTATAGCGATTAGGGATGCTCGCTCGCGTCTCTCGCGTTTACACCTTTTTGAAATCGTGCTGTCTTTGATGAGGGCTCTCTTTTGCAGAAGAAAAAGGATGTGTGGTTGGCCATTGGTAGTTTAAACACCAAGGCATGCTCAACCCAAGATTGCAATGCTTTCCTAATACCCGATAAAGCGATTGGTAAGTTTGAGCCAGGTGCATGCGACCGTGTCGCATCGCTATGCTCGCCCCGTCTTTCTCTCTCTTTCTCTCTCTCTCTGTTACACGCTCTCTCTCACGCTCGCTCTCTCTCTCTTCTCTTTGTACCTGTCCCCTCCCACAGCGCTCTCGGAGAGTTCCATAGAGTTCTGGCAATAAAACGAACAGAAAAGATGAGAAAGAGCACGAGAATTGACGCCGACGTCTGTCTCTGTCATCCAGCATAAAAAAAGCATTGCTTTTTCGCAGCAAGGAAAGGTTGCTACCGTAGTACTGACAGGCGATACAAAATAGAAAACAGATTCTCTCGTTCGTAATTTTCGTTGAATTTGACATTTGACAATAGAAGAAAAGATACAAAAGATATATATTTATACATATAATGTTATTGTTATATTTATACATATATTTATAGCGAAAAGACTGTCATTATAAAATTTACTAACGTTCTACGATTTGCTTTTTGTCCCCTTGTTCGCGCGTCCCTGCCACATCGGCTGGCTGGCATGGCATTCAACTGTTTGCTGTTCGTAGGAGCAGGACTCCTCTTCCAAAGACAAGTCCTCCAAGGAGAATGGGTCTAGTCGCAAATCATCTGGGTGAGTAGAACCTCCTTTTATTTAGTTATATTAATAATAAAAATGAAGTGGAGACTGGTAGATGAGGATTTACAAGACTTGATTGCACGACCCTTGTATTTAACTTTGAAGCTTGAAGCAAGACTAGGTGACCCTACGTCACACGTTGAAGCTTATTAGAATTTGGAGGTCTTGTTAAAAAACACCGACTCGTCATCGATCGCTTACTTTCATTTTGTCGTTTTTTGAAATTTTACTTGGGTCACTTGAATTCATTTAAATGAGGAACACAAAAAATTTAGGCTGTGAAAATTATTTAATTTTCTTGTGCTATTCTGTGTGTGCTTTGTTGCGACGCGGAATAATCCTTTACGGTTGTATAGGTTGCCAAAATTGTCGAAGAATCTGTCATTAGAATGTGTCAACTATTATTTGAGTATTAGCATGACATTAATCCCCCGTCAGTACACCATCAGTACACTGTCGATTTAACTTACAAGTAAAAAAAGAAAAAGACTATTGTCATATCCCGCAACGTCTTGTGATGTTATATCTTTGCGCCATAATTGAAGCAGCATTAGTCACTCGCCTAATAGACCCATCTGAAGTTTTATTCTCTTTGTTATAGACCCCATACAATTAGTAAATGCCGGTTAATTTCATAATTCCAAAGGTTAAACCCGAAGATGGTAAGTATATAGGAAGAATATCTGTACTACAGGTTCTCCTTTCGCGAAATCGAAATGTACTTCCTTGTAACTCTGAATAAAAAGATGAAATTTATGAAGTTGCCTTGTGCTATCTTAACCGAGTCGTAGGAAACTCGGTATTAAAAAATATAAAAAAAAAGTTCGATAACGCGACTTTCCTTTTATGGCTGAATTAAATATTGTTGAACTTAAAAAAATGCATTTTCCAGCATTTCAATATACTCATCATTTTAACATTGTTCATTAAAATTACTTGCAAACAAGATACTATATTTTAATCCAAATATTCTGGTGAGATATTTCATGATAGAAATATAATTCTATATAATAATTATAACAATCGATTCTGACGTTAAAAAAATTCACTCAAGCTTTATCTTAGCATTACCTTATATACGTAGGAATTTTTCTCTAGAATGGTTCAAATAGTACGGTTTTCTTGGTAATTTTACAATTTTTATTTTTCAGTATTTTAAAATAGATTTTTTTATCAATAGTCTTAGTTTTGAAATGAAAACTATTCCTCTTAATTCAATATGAACTGAATGCATATATATAAGAATATATGTATCTACATATATACATATATATATACATATCTGAGATAGCGTTTCCATACACAAACACGTGGGTACCTTGAATCTCCATTTTGATATTTAAAGGAGTATTACTCAATTCGCTTTATTTTGAGCGAACCTTTTTAATTCAAGTATTTTTCTTTCGTAGGAAGAGCAAACATCGCTCGCGTTCTCGTTCACGATCCCGAGATCGCGATCGCCGAGACAACAAAGATCGACGGGATCGAGACAGAGAAAGGGGGGACCGAGACCGCGATCGCGACAGGGGGGATCGCGATCGCGACCGCGATCGTCGGCGCAGATCAAGATCGCGGGAGAGACGGGATCGAGACAGGGGGGATCGGGACAGTGATCGAGACAGGGAAAAGCGAGACAGAGATCGGGATAGAGACAGAAGAAGGAAGAGATCGCTGACACCACTGACTCTTCCTAGAGCCCGACCGCCGTTCGGCAAGGGTCACAGTCCGCTTGGAATGTAAGTATATTACGTTTATAAGATTTTTATATTAATAAAATCTAATTGGCAAATTTAATACTTACTTTTTTTTATAATATCAAGAAATTAATGTAAGAGTGCTACTTTGGTGTCAAAATGGAATTTTATTTTATTCATATATCTAAGATGCATAATTGACTAGACCCAGTCATAGAATTGCAATCTGTGATTTTGGGGGATATATTTATGCTAGATCAATATGAATATTAAGTTTGGTTTTGTTACTATTGCTGAATTTAGTAACAGAAATTAATGTACAACAATATCAAACTAATAAAATCAGGGTTTTATGTTTAATATATTAGGTTTTTTAAATTATTTAATGAATATAATAACATGTCTTTAGAAATGATGAATTAACACCAGAGGAACGAGATGCCCGGACTGTCTTTTGTATGCAGTTAAGCCAGCGAATTCGTGCGCGTGATTTGGAAGAATTTTTCTCAAGCGTCGGCAAAGTACAGGACGTTAGACTTATCACATGCAACAAAACACGAAGATTCAAAGGCATTGCTTATGTAGAATTTAAAGATCCAGAGAGTGTGACACTTGTGAGTATATTAATTAGATAATCAAATAGTATTTTGTGTTTTCTGTTTTCTCATTTAGAGAAATCTTTTTACGTTTTGAATAGTTGAAAATATTTCCTTGATTTTCACGTTACTTTTTAGGCTCTTGGTTTATCTGGTCAAAAACTTCTTGGAGTGCCTATCGTAGTCCAACACACACAGGCTGAGAAGAATCGCATGGGTAATTCGATGCCGAATCTAATGCCTAAGGGACAAACAGGACCCATGCGATTATACGTAGGCTCTTTGCACTTTAATATCACGGAAGACATGCTTCGCGGGATTTTCGAACCATTTGGAAAGATTGACAACATACAGTTGATTATGGATCCAGAAACGGGACGCAGCAAGGGTTACGGTTTCTTGACAGTAAGCTTTTACAGAATTATTTATATGCAAATATGCCTGTCTTTAAATACGCGTCAAGATATTATTTCTTCTATGTAATAATTAATGTATATTTTTTTCAAAATTTTCATTATTTTTTTCAGTTCAGAAATGCAGACGATGCGAAGAAAGCGTTGGAACAATTGAACGGATTCGAGCTCGCTGGTAGACCTATGAAAGTTGGAAACGTAACGGAACGAACTGATCTGATTCAAGGACCTTCTCTACTTGATACTGATGAGCTAGATCGTAGTGGTATTGATCTCGGAGCAACCGGAAGGTACATAAAGTATAATATAACAAGAAAGACTCACAAAAAAAGGAAAGGAATAAATATGCGAGGTCATGTTTCGTTAAAAAATTTGTACAATGTTATTTTTGCAGGCTACAATTAATGTTCAAATTGGCGGAAGGTACTGGCCTGGAAATTCCTCCCGCTGCAGCAAACGCTTTAAATATGGCACCAGTGATGGCGCAACCGCAACCACCGCCTCAGGCCGCACCTCCCATTGCGACACAGTGCTTCATGTTATCGAACATGTTTGACCCGCAAAAGTAAGTCGTATAATTTTTTTGTATCTTTAACATTATTTTATGTATTGCATATTTGTAGACCTAGTGTTATGTATGTTGTCACTTTCACTAGGGGGAATATATATGCTAAATAAAAGTGTTATCATAATAAATTCATAGCATATATGCGAGCAATTATATGCAAAACAATGATAACATGACATGCTTATTGTAAAACATCTTTTAAAGCAAGTTATTGTGTGTATTGATTTTAAACTTGTTAAAAATTATACCTCGTAGAGACTACAATTTTCATTGAAATTAGTAAGAAGTTATAATTTGTATCGTTATTGTTTCCAGTGAGACAAATCCTAACTGGGCGAAAGAAATCCGCGACGATGTAATTGAGGAATGTAATAAACACGGCGGTGTTCTGCACGTATACGTGGACCAAGCATCACCGCAAGGCAATGTTTATGTAAAATGCCCGTCGATCGCGACTGCCGTGGCGGCGGTGAACTCATTACATGGTCGATGGTTCGCCGGCCGTGTCATAACCGCTGCCTACGTGCCAGTGGTGAATTATCACTCGTTATTCCCTGATGCGATGACTGCGTTGCAACTATTGGTGCCAAGCGCGCCGCGAAGAGGAATGTGATGATTTTAATCGAGCGAACAACAATCGTCTGCTAATGTGTAAATCTTGACGTAGTATTGCGTTTTTCTCTCTCTATCTCACATATTCTTGTTGCTGTCCGGTGAATCGCATTTTTTATTTGTTGATAAGATGGAAAAAAGAAATCACCTAAGCAACAAGTTTCAATGGTCATATATTGTCACTTGTGTTACACGGCATAAATTCATTACAATAGTCTAAACAGCGGATAAGTTTGATTTGTTTCGCGACACATTGTAATCTTTTCGATTCGTTTCATTGCACATCCGTGAGTTTTGATGGCAATTAAAATTTGTGACAGTCAAATGTTGGCTTATTTTTCATTGGGCTTCATATATAGATGAAAGGATATATGGATCCCAAACTATATGATTTTTATGCCACGTTGTACATATATATATATTTATATTATTTCAGAATTTTTTTTATTTAGTTTTCTCTTGTATTATCAAGTAATATGAAGAAAATTCTGATTTTCTTGGTGATACTATAATATATATTACAATGCAATTATGAAATTGGTGTTTTTTTTTTAATCTGAAAAGTGCGAAAGCCGTAAAATATGATTTTGAAATCAATTTTTCTTTACCAAAAATTTAAAATATTCATAAAAAATGAAGATATTCGTATCGCGTGAAATGTCTAAAAAACAAAATGACTAGGAACGTCAAAGATTCAAAGCATTAATAATCAATAAAGCACATAACTTCATTTTTTAACGAATGATAATTGTTTCCTTAAAAATTCTTTTAAAATTAGAGACCTAAATGTAACTGCGGTGCAAATGTTCCACTTTATATATCAATGTATTATGTTTCGCGATTAAAATAGCACGGTTCTGAATATTTTAATAAGATTTAGTCGATTGTTTATAGCAGTTATTATTGAAAAAAGCCTTAATCTTTTCATTCCTAATTTAATTCATGTATTAAGTTTTTATCCGTAATAGATAAGAAATATTTAAAAAATAATAAATCTTGTCAATTTTGTATTGCCTGATTAGTCGAATCTATATAATCCCTGTATTACACCTTGTTTATCCTTACTTGCTTATGTTTATGATTGTGATAATATTAAGTAGGAAAAAGAATTTAATTTGAATCTTTATTCTTAACTTATCTAAGAGTATAAAAAATAAAAATTTTCACAATTATGCATTATTATATACTTGTACTTGGGGAGGAAAAGATTAAGGTATATATTTTGTAATGATTACAACAGGGCTTAATAGCGAGAATTATTTAAAATATATATTAGATTTGTTATATTTATACGGAAGTGGAAGCAAAGTGTGTGATAGGAAAAAAAAGAGATCCGCAGATATTAGAAATTTTTCACTCGAATTTCACGATAAAGTACTCTTCTATAATTTAGAATATTGCATTAGAATAAGACATGATTTTAATAAACAATAAATACAATTGTGTTATGTGATCAAGATGTATAAAATATATAGTCCTTACTATAAAGTTTTACTCTCTTCAATCAGTAACATAAAATAAACTTTTTAATATTGAGGCATTCTATATCGGTTATTGCGTCGAAAAATGGACCAATTAAAATGGATTAATTTCATTTTTAAAACCGTAGATAAATCCTATTTGTTGAAGTGCTTTTGAAAAGTAATATATATATAAAAAAAACAAATTAGTATGAATGATTAACGAATAAAATAATTATAAATATTTGGTAATAAACATTCTATTTGCATCCGTTTCGGATTGATAAACAGCTATGTTTAAATTTAGATCTGTAGGAATATCAGAATTTAGATTTTTGAAATAAGACTGATTACTTAATTCGCAAAATATAGTTATAGAAATTTATTATTAAATTTATTATTTATGACAACATGATTGGTTATTGAATAATTTATGATCTTCGTTTTCTAATTAAATAAAAAAAAAGTACATGTTTAGATTTTTCACTCTCAATTTTTGGAGTAAAATCAAAGTTAAATCAATATCATAAATATATAC